>ML335290.1:37381-69460 GCA_005239505.1 Nicotiana paniculata | reverse complement strand
AGTTATATTATAGCCGTTTATATAATTTCATACATTAAGGTCATACGTATCGGCCAATGGCAATCATATAAGTCCACCGATTAAGATTGTAGTAGTCATATGACCTATGCTAATTACATCGTTGCGATTCATAGTTATATTATAGTCGTTTATATAATTTCATACATTAAGGTCATACGTATTGTCCATTGGCAACCATATCAGTCCACCGACTAAGGTTGTAGTAGTCATATGACCTATGCTAATTACATCGTTGCGATACATTGTTATATTATAGCCGTTTATATAATATCAGACATTAAATTCATACGTATCGGTCAATGGAAACCATATAAGTCCACCGACTAAGGTTGTAGTAGTCATATTATCTATGCTAATTACATCGCTGCGATTCATAGTTATATTATAACTTTATATAATTTCATACATTAAGGCCATACGTATCGGCCAATGGCCACCATAAAAGTTCATCAAATAAGGTTGTAGTAGTATATAACCTATGCTAATTACATCATTGCGATTAATAGTTATATTATAGCCGTATATATAATTTCATACATTAAGGTCATACGTATCGGCCAATGACAACCAAATAAGTCCACCGACTAAGGTTGTAGTAGTCATGTTACCTATGCTAATTACATCGTTACGATTCATAGTTATATTATAGCTTTATATAATTTAATTAATTAAGGCCATACGTATCGGCCAATGGCCACCATAAAAGTCCACCGACTAAAGTTTTGGTAGTCAAATGACCTAGGATAATTACATCATTGCGATTCATAGTTATATTATAGCCGTTCATATAATTTCATACATTAAGGTCATACGTATCGACTAATGGCAACCATATAAGTCCACCGACTAAGGTTGTAGTAGTATATAACCTATGCTAATTACATCGTTGCGATTCACAGTTATATTATAGCCGTCTATATAATTTCATTCATTAAGGTTATACATATCGGCCTATAGCAATCATTGTGACGACCCGGCCGGTCGTCTTAAGAATTAACACCCCGATCCCCTGTTAACTGTTTTCCCCAAGTCTATTTCTTATAAATTGAATTGTCGGGATGTTCGGTTTTGAGTTCGGAGTGTTTTGGGACATTTAGTCCCTAAATGAGAGCTTAAGTGTTGGAAAGTTTCCCGTAGTCGGAGCAGTGTGAAGACGACCTCAGAATTGAAATCCGGTGGTTTCGTTAGCTCCGTTAGGTGATTTTGGGGTTGGGAGCGTGCTCGGAATGTATTTTAGAAGTCTGTAACTCATTTAGGCTTGAAATGCCGAAGTTTGAATTTTTGGAGTTTCCGGTCCGATAGTGAATTTTTGATCCGAGGATCGGAATGGAATTCCGGAAGTTGCAGTAGTTCCGATCTGTCATTTGGGATGTGTGTGCAAAATTTGAGGTCCTTCAGATAAGTTTAAACGTGTTTCGGCGTCGGATGTGAATTCTAGAATTTTCCTAAGTTTCTAGGCTTGAACCTATGCATAATCGATGTTTTGACGTTATGAGACGTGTTTTTAAGACTCGACCTAGTTCAAATAAGGTGTTAAGGTTGGTTGGTGGTTTTGGTTGAGGTCCTGGGGGCCTCGGGGTTGTTTCAGATGCTTAACGGGTGAAAATTTAGGATTTTTGCTGCTGAACCAGTCCTCTTCTGGTGTCTTCGCACCTGCGAAGATTTTTCCGTAGGTGCGGTACCACATGTGCGGTGATCGAGCCCGCAGGTGCGAATCCTCTGTGTGTTTTATTCCAAAAATCTGAGAGTTTATCTCATTATTCTAAAAATGGGGTAAGGGCTCAAGAAGTGGCGATTTTCTGTGGGTTTTGAAGAGAAGGATCATAGGTAACATTTTCTAATCCTAATTCATTGTTAGACCATTAATTCCCGTTGTTTTCTTTAGTTTAATTATCAAAAATGGGGGGAAAACCATAGAGAAGTGATGTGATTTTTCCCAACCCGAAATTCTGAAAATTTATGGGGTTTTGGCATAAGATTTCGATTGTTTCTGGTTGAATGAGTCTGTGAGTGTATGGGTGTCTGGAAAATATAACTTTTACCCGATTCCGAGATGTGGGACCGAGGGGCATTTTGGTCATTTTACATAATTTCGCATCTTAGCTTAAATTAAATAGTGAAAAATTAGTTGCATGAGATGTTATTTACGATATGTAATTGAATTGTATAGGTTTGGGCCATTTGGAGTCGGATACTCATGGAAAATTGTGGCTTCAAGTTGATTTTGAGCCGGTTCGAGGTAAGTGGCTTGTCTAACCTTGTGTGGGGGACCTCACCCCTTAGGATGTGATATTTGGAAATTGAATGCCTTGTACGTGAGATGACGAGCGCGTACTTGTGCTAATTGTTGAAAATCCGGTTTTTACCTTAAATATTTAGCCTGAGTTTCTTTCTTACCTGTTTTATTTTAATTTCAACTATAGCCTATGTTAGTTTAGAAAAGCATGCCTAGTTGACTTGAATTGCCTTAATTGCATTATGTGAAGCATGTTAGACTAGGATTACTTGTTGCCTCGTATTTTTGCACTCTAATTCTGAACGTCCTCTTGTTGTGGCTGTGTATTTACTTGGGACTACGGGACGGTATCCCGGGAGATCCCCCTGCATATTTACTTTGGGACTGCGGGTTCGATTCCCGATAGATCCCCCTGCACATTGATAAAAGGACTACGGGACGGTATCCCGGGAGATCCTTCGGATATACATATGATGGACAATGGGACGGTATCCCGGGAGATCCTTCGGATGTACATATGATGGACTACGGGACGGTATCCCCGGAGATCCTTCGGATATACATATGATGGACTGCGGGACGGTATCCCGGGAGATCCACTAGACAGTTGAGAAAAGGACTACATGACGGTATCCTGGGAGATCCTCATTGTTACTATTGTTATTGAGCTGTTCGTACCCCGTGTTTACTCCGTTCTTGTGTTTTCTTATTGCCTTGTTTGACCCGACTTACTTCACTGTGGTATTCATTATTACTGTCTTTTTTCATACTGTAAATCCCTATTATCTTGTTTGACCTCAGTAGGGCCCTGGCCTTCCTCGTCACTACCCGACCAAGGTTAGGCTTGGCACTTACTAAGTACCGCTGTGGTGTACTCATGCCCTTTCCTGTGCATGTTTTTCATGTACAGATCAGGTACCTCCACCCAGGCGCACTATCCCCGAGGTTGAGAGATACATCAGAGACTTCGAGGTACATCTGCCGCGTCCGCAGACCAGAAGTCTCTATCTTATTCCAACTTTTGTGAAAAGTTTATCCTTCCTTACAGTTGTATAGACATTCTGGAGTTAGAGCAGTGTATTATATTCTGTTAGCCTGTGTTTCCCGTGAGTTTCCGGGTTTTGGGGTGATGTTGTAGACTTCCTTATTATTTTGGGTTGTATATGCCAAGTGGCATTCATATACAGTCTTTCTTTTAGATTGTTCAGCTTTCTTTTACTTAATTATTTCGCAAGTTATGTTGATATTCCGCATTGCTAGGCTTACATAGTTATAGGGACTAAGTGCCATCACAACATGTTCACGGAGGGCGAACTGGGGTCGTGACAATCATATAAGTCCATTCAGTAATATGATTGTAGTCATATAACCTATGCTAATTATATTGTTGTGATTCATAGTTATATTATATCTGTTTACATAATTTCATTCATTAAGGTCATACATATCGGCCAATGGCCACCATATAAATCCACCGACTAAGGTTGTATTAGTCATATGACCTATGCTAATTACATCGTTGCGATTCATAGTTATATTATATCCGTTTATATAATTTCATTCATTAAGGCCATACATATTGTCCAATGGCCACCATATAAATCCACCGACTAAAGTTGTAGTAGTCAAGTGACCTATGATAATTACATCGTTGCGATTCATAGTTACATTATATCCTTTTATATAATTTCATACATTAAGGTCATACGTATCGGCCAATGGAAACCATATAAGTCCACCAACTAAGGTCGTAGTAGTCATATGACCTATTCTAATTACATCATTGCGATTCATAGTTATATATAGTCGTTTATATAATTTCATACATTAAGGTCATACGTATCGGCCAATGGAAACCATATAAGTCCACCGACTGAGGTTGTAGTAGTCATATGACCTATGCTAATTACATCGTTCCGATTCATAGTTATATTACAGCCGTTTATATAATTTCATACATTAAGGTCATACGTATCGGCCAATGGAAACCATATAAGTCCACTGACGAAGGTTGTAGTAGTCAAATTTTCTATGTTAATTACATCGTTGCGTTTCATAGTTATAATTTCATTCATTAAGGCCATACGTATCGGCCAATGGCCATTATAAAATTCCACCGACTAAGGTTGTAGTAGTCAAATGACCTAACATAATTACATCGTTGCGATTCATAGTTATATTATAGCCGTTTATATAATTTAATACATTAAGGTCATACGTATCAGCCAATGGCAACCATATAAATCCACTGACTAAGGTTGTAGTAGTATATGACCTATGTTAATTACATTATTGCGATTCACAGTTATATTATAGCCGTCTATATAATTTCATTCATTAACGTCATACGTATTGGCCTATAGCAATCATATAAGTCCATTCACTAATATGATTGTAGTCATATAACCTATTGTGACGACCCGGCCGGTCGTCTTAAGAATTAACGCACCTATCCCCTATTAACGTTTTTCCCCAAGTCTATTTCTGCTAAATTGAATTGCCGGGACGCTCGGTTTTGTGTTTCGGAGAGTTTTGAGACATTTAGTCCCTAAATGAGAGCTTAAGTGTTGGAAAGTTTCCCGTAGTTGGAGCAGTGTGAAGACGGTCTTAGAATGGAAATCTGATAGTTCCGTAAGCTCCGTTATGTTATTTCGGGGTTGGGAGCGTGTTCGGAATGTATTTTGGAAGTTCGTAGCTCATTTAGGCTGGAATTGCCGAAGTTTGAATTTTTGGAGTTTCTGATCCGATAGTGAATTTTTGATCCGAGGGTCAGAATGGAATTCCAGAAGTTTCAGTAGTTCCGTCATGGCAATTGGGACGTGTGTGCAAATTTGAGGTCATTCAGATAAGTTTAGACGTGTTTCGGCGTCGGATGTGAATTCTAGAAATTTCATAAGTTCTTAGGCTTTAATTTATGCATATTTGATTATTTTGATGTTATGAGATGTGTTTTTAAGGCTCGAACAAGTTTTGAATGTAGTATTCGGGTTGGTTGGTAGTTTTGGTTGAGGTCCCGAGGGCCTCGGGTGTGATTGGGTGTTCAAACGGAAATTTTTGGCCTATGAGTCTTTGCTGGTTTTTCTGGTTTTTCTTCAGCTGTGTTTTGCTCTTTGCGATCGCAAAGGTTCACCTGCGATCGCATAAGGTAAAAGTGAGAGGTCCTGCGGTTGTTCTCTGCGATCGCAATAAAAGGTCCGTGATTGCAGTGTGTTGGAACCTTGGTCAGCGCGATCGCATGACTAGGACCGCGTTCGCATAGAGTATTCTTGTTTTGGGGGAGTTTCAATATTTGTTCTACGCGGTCGTGGCCTCAACCGCGATCGCGTAGCTCTGGGTCCTCAAGGCTCGCGATCGTGTACTAATTTCTGCGATCGCATAACATGATTCCAGGCATGTGTTTCTTTACTCTCCGCATTCGCGACGCCTTGTCTGCGGTCGCATATAACAAATGCCTGGGCAGTCTTTTAAAGACCCAAATCCGAGAGTTTGGTTCATAACTCTAAAAATCGGGTAAGGGCTCAGGAAGTGGCGATTTTCTGTGGGTTTTGAAGAGAAGGATCATAGGTAACATTTCCTAATCCTAATTCATTGTTAGACCATTAATTTCCGTTGTTTTCTTTAGTTTAATTATCAAAAATGGGAAGAACTTCATATACCGAATTATTGAGTTTTGATTGGGTGTTTGACCTCCGGTTTGAGAGATTCTTATATGTTTAGAATCGTGAGTGAATGAGTGTCCGGAAAATATAACTTTTACCCGATTCCGAGTCATGGGCCCATGGGGCATTTTGGTCATTTTACATAATTTCGCGACTTAGCTTGAATTAAACAGTGAAAATCAGTTGCATGAGATGTTATTTATGATATGTAATTGAATTGTATAGATTTGGGCTATTTGGAGTCGGATACTCGTGGCGAACGTGTGGTTTCAAGTTGATTTTGAGCCGGTTCGAGGTAAGTGGCTTGTCTAACCTTGTGTGGGGGACCTCACCCCTTAGGATGTGATATTTGGAAATTGAATGCCTTGTACGTGAGATGACGAGCACGTAGTTGTGCTAATTGTTGAAAATCCGGTTTTTACCTTAAATATTTAGCCTGAGTTTTTTTCTTACCTGTTTTATTTTAATTGCAACTATAGTCTATGTTAGCTTAGAAAATCATGCCTAGCTGCTTGAATTGCCTATCTGCTTGAATTGCCTTAATTGCACTACGTGAAGCATGTTAGATTAGAATTACCTGTTACCTTGTATTTTATGCACCCTAATTCTGAACGTCTTCTTGTTGTGGCTGAATATTTATTTTGGGACTACGGAACGCTATTCCGGGAGATCCTCCTGCATATTTACTTTGGGACTACGGAACGTTATTCTGGGAGATCCCCCTGCATATTTACTTTGGGACTACGGGACGGTATCCCGGGAGGTCCCCCTGCACATTTACTTTGGGACTACGAGAAGGCATCCCAGGAGATCCCCCTGCACATTTACTTTGGGACTACGGGACGGTATCCCGGGAGATCCCCCTGCATATTTACTTTGGGACTACGGGACGGTATTCGGGGAGATCCCCCATACACAGATAATGATCCTTTGGGTATAAATATGATGGACTACGGGACAATATCCCGGGAGATCCACTAGAAAGTTGAGAAAAGAGCTATAGGACGGTATCCTGGGAGATCCTCATTATTACCATTGTTAATGAGTTGTTCGTACTCCATGTTTACTCTGTTCTTGTGTTTTCTTATTGCCTTGTTTGACCTGACTTACTTAACTGTTGTATTCATTATTACAGTATGTTTTCATATTGTAAATCCCTATTTAACCTCAGTAGGGCCCTGACCTTCCTCGTCACTACCCCACCGAGGTTAGGCTCTGCACTTATTGAGTACCGCTGTGGTGTACTCATGCCCTTCCTACGCATGTTTTTCATCTGCAGATCCAAGTACCTCCACTCAGGCGCACTATCCCCGAGGTTTATAGATACAGCAGATACTTCGAGGTACATCTGCCGCGTCCGCAGACCAGGAGTCTCTATCTTATTCCAGCTTTTTGTGAAAAGTTTATCTTTCCTTACAATTGTATAGACATTCTAGAGTTAGAGCAATGTATTATATTCTGTTAGCCTGTGTTTCCCGTGAGTTTCCGGGTTTTGGGGTAATGTTGTAGACTTCCTTATTATTTTGGGTTGTATATGCCAAATGGCATTTATATACAGTCTTCCTTTTTGGTTGTTCAACTTTCTTTTACTTAATTAATTCGCAGGTTATGTTGATATTCCGCATTGCTAGGCTTAGCTTTATAGGGACTAGGTGCCGTCACGACATGTTCACGGAGGGAGAACTGGGGTCGTGACAAGTTGGTATCAGAGCTCTAAGTTCATAGGAGTCACGGAACAAAGGCTGATTTATTAGAGTCTCGCTGATCGGTACAGAGACGTCTGTACTTATCTACGAGAGGCTATGTAACTGTTTATTAAAATATTCACTTCATTGATTTCCTTGTCGTGCAATATCTTTTGACATCAATTCTAAACCTGTGTTTTCTATTCTCTCACATATGGTGAGGACACGTGCTACTCGGGATGATCAGGCACCCATGCCCCCTGCAGCAATCGTCAGAGGCCGGGGGCCGTGGTAGAGGCCGAGGACGCGCAGGTGGTGCAGCGAGAGCACCTGCGCGAGCTGCCGCCGAGGTACCAGCAGCAGATCCAGCCGAGGTCCAGACACCTGCCACACCTACTACCATTACTACTCCAGCCCTTCAGGATAAATTAGCCCAGTTCATGTCTATGTACACCACTCTGGCTCAGGCAGGGTTGCTTCCCCTTGCTGCAGCCACATCTCAGGCCGGGGGAGGAGCACAGACTCCCGCCTCCCGCACTCCTGAGCAGCGAGTGCATGTGGAGCAGGTCCAAGAGATCATTCCTGTACCGCCTGTAGTGCCAGTTCAACCCGAGGATGGGTCAGCTACTTCAGAGGACGAGCAATGGAGACTTGAGAGGTTCAAGAACTATGACCCTCCGGTATTCAGTGGACTAGCATCAGATGATGCCTTGGGATTTCTAGAGGAGTGTCACCGTATTCTTCGCACTATAGGCATAGCTGGATCTAGTGGGGTTTCCTTTACTACCTTCCAGCTTCGCGAAGCCGCCTATGATTGGTGGCGCACCTATGAGTTAGACAGTCCAGACGAGGCTGCTTCACTGACCTTGACCCAGTTCTCAGATATGTTCCTGGGGGAGTTTGCCCCTCAGAGCCTCAGGGATGCATGGCACGCAGAGTTTGAGCATTTGCGCTAGGGTGCTATGACAGTTTCAGAGTATGCTATCCGTTACACCAGATTGGCTAGGCATGCACCGACTTTGGTTGCTACTGTCCGCGAGAGGGTTCGCTGGTTCGTTGAGGGTCTTGTCCAACCCATCAAATCTAGCATGGTTTGAGAGTTGAGATGGACATTCCTTATCAGCAGGTAGTGAGCATTGCTAGGAGGATCGATGGTATGCTCGCTAGGGAGCGAGAGGAGAGGGAGGCCAAGAGGTCTCGAGAGTCGGGCCACTACTCTGGTACTCGTACCCCAACAGTAGGTCATTATGGTAGGGGTTATATGGTCCGCCCAGTTCATTCAGCTCTTCCAGCAGCCAGCGGTACACCAGCTCTACCCAGGCCTCAGGAGCCTTATTCTACACCTCCAGTTTCTAGCGCGCCTCCTCCGTAGGGTGCTTTCAGAGGTCAGTCTAGCAGACCTGGCCCTAGCCAGTCATAGCCGCCACGTCCTCCCAAATCTTGTTTCGAGTGTGGCGATACATTCCATGTGGTTAGGTACTGCCCCAGACTTATTAGGGGTGCATATTCACAGACTTTTCAGTCACAACGTGCTCAGCAGAGTTCTCAGGACATGATCACAACTCCAACTGATACCCCACCTGCCCAGCCAGCTAGGGGCGGAGGTCGGGGAGGTATAGGTCGCCCTCGAGGGGGAGGCCAGGCCAGGCCAGATATTATGCTATTCCTGCTCATACCGAGGCTGTTGCCTCCGATTTGGTCATCATAGGTATTATACTGGTTTGTCACAGAGATGCATCGGTTCTATTCGATCCAGGCTCCACGTATTCTTATGTTTCTTCTTATTTTGCTCCGCATTTGGGTATAGCCCGAGATTCCTTAGGTTCTCCTATTTATGTTTCTACTCCTATGGGAGATTCTCTTATTGTGGACCGCGTTTATCGGTCGTGTTTGGTTACTAGTTGTGTTTTTGAGACCAGTGCGGACTTATTATTACTCGATATGGTGGATTTTGATATTATCTTGGGCATGGACTGGTTGCCGGCCCATTATGCTATTCTTGATTGTCATGCCAAGACCGTGACGCTGGCTATGCCAGGTGTTCCACGTGTTGAGTGGAGTGGTACTTTATATCACACTCCCAGTAGAGTTATCTCTTTTCTTAGAGCTCAGCGTATGGTTGAGAAGGGGTGTGCCGCATATTTGGCTTATGTGAGAGATGTCAGTGTTGATACCTCTCCTGTTGATTCAGTTCCAGTGGTACGATATTATCCCGATGTGTTTCCAGCTGATCTTCCAGGCATGCCGCCCGATAGAGACATTGATTTTGGCATTGATTTGTTGCCGGGCACTCAACCCATTTCCATTCCTCCTTACCGTATGGCTCCTCCTGAGTTGAAGGATCAGTTACAAGAATTTCTTGATAAGGGTTTTATTCGACCTGGTGTTTCACCTTGGGGGTGCTCCTATCCTATTTGTTAAGAAGAAATATGGTTCTATGCGCATGTGTATTGATTATCGCCAGTTGAAAAGGGTTACGGTGAAGAACCGTTATCCCTTACTTCGTATTGATGATCTATTTGACCAGCTTCAGGATGCGCAGGTATTTTCTAAGATTGATTAGCGCTCAGGTTACCATCAGTTGAAGATTCGGGAGCCGGATATCCCGAAGACTGCTTTCAGGACTCGGAATGGCCATTATGAGTTTCTAGTTACGTCATTCGGGCTGACTAATGCCCCCGCAACATTTATGCATTTGATGCACAATGTGTTCAGTCCATATCTCGACTCGTTCATCATTGTTTTCATAGATGATATTCTTGTTTACTCCCGGAGTCGAGAAGATCATGAGCAGCACCTGAGGACAGTGCTTCAGACCTTGAGAGAGAAGAAGTTGTATGCAAAGTTCTCAAAATGTGAGTTTTGGTTGAGTTCTGTGGCATTCTTAGGCCACGTGGTATCGAGTGAGGGCATTCGAGTGGATCCGAAGAAGGTAGAGGCCGTGCAGAGTTGGCCCAGACCGTCCTCAGTTATAGAGATTCGCAGTTTTCTTGGCTTGGCGGGTTACTACCGCCGTTTTGTGGAGGGATTTTCATCGATTGCAGCCCCTATGATTAGATTGACCCAGAAGGGTGCTCCATTTCAGTGGACAGAGGAGTGTGAGGCGAGCTTTCAGAGGCTCAAGACAGCTTTGACTACAAAACCAATCTTGATATTGCCTACTGGTTCGGGGTCTTATACAGTTTATTGTGATGCCTCGCGAGTTGGCCTTGGAGCGATGTTGATGCAAGACGGTAGGGTGATTGCCTACGCGTCCAGACAGTTGAAGATACATGAGAAGAATTACCCTGTCCACGACCTTGAGTTAGCTGCCATTGTTCATGCCTTGAAGATCTAGTGTCATTATTTGTACGGTGTGCCTTGTGAGATTTATATTGACCACCGGAGTTTGAAGCACATATTCAGGCAGAAGGATCTAAATCTGCGTCAACGTAGATGGTTAGAGTTGCTAAAGGACTTTGACATAACTATATTATACCACCCGGGGAAGGTCAATGTGGTGGCTGACGCTTTGAATCGTCGGGCGGAGAGTTTGGGGAGTTTGGCATACCTTCATGCAGTTGAGAGGCCTCTAGCCTTGTATGTTCAGTCCTTAGCCAGTCAGTTCGTGAGATTGGATCTTTCTGAGCCTTGCCGGGTATTTTCTTGTGTGGTTTCTCGGTCTCCTTATTCGATCGTATTAGGGATTGGCAGTATGATGATTCTCATTTACTTGTTCTCAAGGACACGGTCCAGCACGGTGATGCTAGAGATGTGACCATTGGAGGTGACGGGGTATTGAGGATGCAAGGTCGGATCTGTGTGCCCAATGTTGATGGGCTTCGGGAGTTGAATTTAGCAGAGGCCCATAGTTCGCGGTATTCCATCCATCCGGGTACTGCGAAGATGTATCAGGATTTGAGGTAGCATTATTGGTGGCGAAGAATGAAGAAGGATATAGCAGAGGTTATAGCTAAGTGCCTCAATTGTCAACAGGTCAAATGTGAGCATCAGAGACCGGGAGGGTTACTTCAGTAGATTGAGCTTCCAGAGTGGAAGTGGTAGCGGATCACCATTGACTTTGTGGTTGGACTTCCTCGGACCTTGAGGAAGCATGATGCTATTTGGGTGATTGTGGATGACCAAATCAGCCCATTTCATTCCGGTACTGACTACTTATTCATCGGAGCGGTTGGCGAAGATTTATATTCGGGAGATCGTTCGTCTGTGTGGTATCCCAGTTTCTATTATTTCAGACAGGGGTACTCAGTTCACCTCACGGTTTTGGAGAGCCGTTCAGCAGGAGTTAGATAGCAGGGTGGAGTTGAGCACAACATTTCACCCCCAGACGGACGGACAGTCCGAGCGCACTATTCATATTCTTGAGGATATGCTCTGTGCGTGTGTGATTGAGTTTGGAGGGTCTTGGGATCAGTTCTTTCCATTGGCGGAGTTTTCTTACAACAACAGTTATCAATCCAACATTCAGATGGCGCCGTATGAGGATTTATATGGTAGGAGGTACAGATCTCCGATGGGTTGGTTTGAGTTGGGAGAGGCTCGGTTGTTGGGTACAAAGTTGGTTCAGGATGCATTGGAGAAGGTCAAGGTGATTCAGGATAGAATCCGTACAACCCAGTCCATACAGAAGATTTACGCGGATCGGAAGGTTTGTGATGTTTCATATATGGCAGGAGAGCGGGTTCTGCTTCGGGTTTCGCCTATGAAGGGCGTTATGAGATTTGGGAAGAAAGGGAAGTTGAGTCCGAGGTTTATTGGCCCTTTTGAGATATTGAGGCGTGTTGGGGAGGCTGCGTATGACATTTCCTTACATCCCATCTTGGCAGGAGTTCATCCGGTATTTCATGTTTCGATGCTCCGGAGGTATCACGGTGACCCATCTCATGTCTTGGATTTCAGCACAGTCCATTTGGACAAGGATGTATCATATGTTGAGGAGCCTGTAGCTGTATTGGACAGGCAGATCAGGAAGCTTAGGTCGAAGAACATTGCTTCAGTAAAGGTTCAGTGGCGGGGTCAGCCGGCTGAGGAGGCGACCTGGGAGACCGAGCATGATATGCGCAACAATTACCCTCATCTTTTCACTACTTCAGGTACGTCTTTATGCTCGTTCGAGGATGAACGAATTTTTTTTAAGTGTAGGAGGATGTGACGACCCGGGCGGTCATCTTAAGAATTAACGCCCCAATCCCCTATTAACTATTTTCCCCAATTCTATTTCTGCTAAATTGAATTGCCGGGACGCTCGATTTTGCGTTTCAGAGAGTTTTGGGAGAGCGTAAGTGTTGGAAAGTTGCCCGTAGTTGGAGCAGTGTGAAGACATCCTCGGAATGGAAATACGATGCTTTTGTTAGATCTGTTAGATGATTTCGGGGTTGGGAGCGTGTTCGGAATGTATTTTGGAAGTCCGTAGCTCATTTAGGCTGGAATTGCCGAAGTTTGAATTTTTTTAGTTTCCGGTCCGATAGTGAATTTTTTATCCGAGGGTCGGAATGGAATTTCGAAAGTTGCAGTAGTTCCGTCATGGAAATTGAGACGTGTGTGCAAAATTTGAGGTCATTCAGATAAGTTTAGACGTGTTTCGGCGTCAGATGTGAATTCTAGAAATTTCATAAGTTCTTAGGCTTGAATCTATGCATATTTGATGATTTTGATGTTATGAGATGTGTTTTTAAGGCTCGACCAAGTATGAATGTAGTATTCGGGTTGGTTGGTAGTTTTGGTTGAGGTCTCGGGGGCCTCGGGTATGTTTCGGGTGTTCAAACGGAAATTTTTGGCCTATGAGTCTTTGCTGGTTTTTCTTGTTTTTCTTCAGCTGTGTTTTTCTCTTTGCGATCGCAAAGGTTCACCCGCGATCACATAAGGTAAAAGTGAGAGGTCCTACGGTTGTTCTCTATGATCACAATAAAAGGTCTGCGATCGCAGTGTGTTGGAACCTTGGTCAGCGCGATCACATGACTAGGACCGCGTTCGCATAGAGTATTCTTGTTTTGGGGGAGTTTCAATATTTGTTCTACGCGGTCGTGGCCTCAACCGCGATCGCGTAGATCTAGGGCCTCAAGGCTCGCGATCGTGTACTGATTTCTACGATCGCATAACATGATTCCAGGCGCGTGATTCTTTACTCTCCGCGATCACGACGCCTTGTCTGCGGCCGCATATAACAAATGCCTGGGCAGTCTTTTAAAGACCCAAATCCGAGAGTTTGGTTCATAATTCTAAAAATCGGGTAAGGGCTCAGGAAGTGGCGATTTTCTGTGGGTTTTGAAGAGAAGGATCATAGGTAACATTTCCTAACCCTAATTCATTGTTAGACCATTAATTTCCGTTGTTTTCTTTAGTTTAATTATCAAAAATGGGATGAACTTCATAGACCGAATTATTGAGTTTTGATTGGGTGTTTGACTTCCGATTTGAGAGATTCTTATATGGTTAGACTCGTGAGTGAATGGGTGTCCAGAAAATATAACTTTTACCCGATTCCGAGTCGTGGGCCTGAGGGAATTTTGGTCATTTTACATAATTTCACGCCTTAGCTTGAATTAAACAGTGAAAATCAGTTGCATGACATGTTATTTACAATATGTAATTGAATTGTATAGATTTGGGCCATTTGGAGTCGGATACTCGTGGAAAACGTGTGATTTCAAGTTTATTTTGAGCCGGTTCGAGGTAAGTGGCTTGTCTAACCTTGTGTGGGGGACCTCACCCCTTAGGATGTGATATTTGGAAATTGAATGCCTTGTACGTGAGATGACGAACGCGTACTTGTGCTAATTGTTGAAAATCCGGTTTTTACCTTAATTATTTAGCCTGAGTTTCTTTCTTACCTGTTTTATTTTAATTGCAACTATAGTCTATGTTAGCTTAGAAAATCATGTCTAGCTGCATGAATTGCCTATCTACTTAAATTGCCTTAATTGGACTACGTGAAGCATGTTAGATTAGAATTATCTATTGCCTTGTATTTTATGCACCCTAATTCTGAACATCTTGTTGTTGTGGCTGCGTATTTATTTTGGGACTACGGAACGCTATTCCGGGAGATCTCCCTGCATATTTACTTTGGGACTACGGAACGTTATTCTGGGAGATCCCCCTACATATTTACTTTGGGACTACGCGACGGTATCCCGGGAGATCCCCCTGCACATTTACTTTGGGACTACGGGACAGTATCCCGGGAGATCCTCCTGCACATTTACTTTGGGAGTACGGGACGGTATCCCGGGAGATCCCCCTGCATATTTACTTTGGGACTACGGGACGGTATCCCGGGAGATCCCCCTGCACAGATAATGATCCTTTGGGTATAAATATGATGGACTACGGGACAGTATCCCGGGAGATCCACTAGACAATTGAGAAAAGGGCTATAGGACGGTATCCTGGGAGATACTCATTGTTACCATTGTTATTGAGTTGTTCGTACTCCGTGTTTACTCTGTTCTTGTGTTTTCTTATTGCCTTGTTTAACCTGACTTACTTCACTGCTGTATTCATTATTACGGTCTGTTTTCATATTGTAAATCCCTATTATATTGTTTAACCTCAGTAGGGACCTGACCTTCCTCGTCACTACCCGACCGAGGTTAGGCTCTGCACTACTGAGTACCGCTGTGGTGTACTCATGCCCTTTCCTGCGCATGTTTTTCATGTGCAGATCCAGGTACCTCCACTCAGGTGCACTATCCCCGAGGTTGAGAGATACAACAGAGACTTCGAGGTACATCTTCCGCGTCCGCAGACTAGGAGTCTCTATCTTATTCCAGCTTTTTGTGAAAAGTTTATCTTTCCTTACAATTGTATAGACATTCTGGAGTTAGAGAAGTGTATTATATTCTGTTAGCCTACGTTTCCCGTGAGTTTCCGGGTTTTGGGGTAATGTTGTAGACTTCCTTATTATTTATTGTATATTCCAAGTGGCATTTATATACAGTCTTCCTTTTTGGTTGTTCAGCTTTCTTTTACTTAATTAATTCGCAAGTTATGTTGATATTCCTCATTGCTAGGCTTACCTAGTTATAGGGACTAGGTTCCGTCACGACATGTTCACGGAGGGCGAACTGGGGGCGTGACACCTATGCTAATTATATCGTTGTGATTCATAGTTATATTATAGCCGTTTATATAATTTCATTCATTAAGGTCATACCTATTGGCCAATGGCAACCATATAAGTCCACCGACTAAGGTTGTAGTAGTCATATGACCTATGATAATTACATTGTTGAGATTCAGAGTTATATTATTGCCATCTATATAATTAAATTCATTAAGTTCATACGTATCAGCCTATAACAACCATATAAGTCATTCACTAATATGATTGTAGTTATATAACCTATGCTAATTATATCGTTGTGATTCATAGTAATTGACCGTTTATATAATAGTCGTTTATATAATTTAATTCATTAAGATCATACGTATCGGCCTGTAGGAACCATATAAGTCCATTCACTAATATGGTTGTATTCATATAACCTATGCTAATTATATCATTGTGATTCATAGTAATATCGACCGCTTGTATAATAGCCGTCTATATACTTTCATTCATTAAGGTCATATGTATGACCTTATTTATATAATATAGTAAATATATAATTATATATATATTTTTGGTTAATCTTAATAATAATAAAAGGAAAATCATGATTAAATTTTAGGATTAATGTATTCTAGCTTCTTTATTAGGAGGGAAAAAAGATGACATTTTTGGACTAAAATGTTAAATACAATTTTCAAAGGGAAACAAAGGGAAAAGTAAAAATATGATTGGAGGGAAATTGAAAGTTTTTACTCTTTATATATCTCTTAAACACAAGAACAACATCTCCAACTCTCTAAATAAAATAGATACTCTAAACATGAATGCTAACGGATGGATTGAAGAAGAATTCTATCCATGGTTTCGGATGAAAGTGCCCAGATCATACATTAAGCGTGATTATCTGGTAATTTTATGTTTGTTAAATTTTCATGATTTGTTAACTGTTGATTATCCCAACTAGCAATGAACCCTAAACCCTATCTTTACATTATGTTCTTGCAGTTTCTTCCAAAGAGTATCTGTGGCCATCTTCCTCCTATTTCGGTTAAAACAATGCTTCGATGTAATGGGAAGGAATGGGATGTGACTCTCACAAGTGGTGTTATAAGAAGACTCGTCAATTGGTGGAAACAATTTATTGTCGACAATAATCTGAAGAAAGGGAATGTTCTTCTCTTTGAACTAGTTCAAGCTACATCAGGGGCCGTGATCTTCTCTGTTGAAGAGCTAGGATTAACTAATGCTTAGCTCGATAATTTCTTCTCTTTAGTTATATGTAATAACTTCAAATGGATCAAAGTAATGGATTAATATGATTGTTCTTTATAATATTGTCACGACCCCAAATCCTAACCGGCCGTGATGGCGCCTATCGTGGAACTAGGCTAGCCGACTACCACATGTTCACAATTTCTTTTGAAAATCCCATTTAAGTTTCAAGCAATTCATAACAATATACAGAATGTTTACTTAACATAATAGGCAAGTTTTATATATACAGTACTGACATCCCCCAAAACCCGGAGCCAACATGTCATGAGCATCTAGCGATATAAGCCAAAATAAAGTATTATGATACAAAACTCCGAATCAAAGGTAAATACAATAGGAAGGGAAAGCAGAGATGTTGCGAATGCTAAACAACTACCTCTAAATCCCCACGATCCGGCTCCGCTGCGATATATGAATATAAGCTAATGCTCGATCTCCGCTCCTGAATCTGCACACAGAGGTGCATGGAGTAATGTGAGTACGCCAACTCAGTAGTAATGGAGATAAATCAAGTCTAAGTAGCAAGGAATCACATAAAAATCAATGCCATCAAGTCACAATATACACAACCTTACTTTCTAATAATATACATAGATATACGAAATCATCATGCCTTAGAAATCAACTTCATAAAAGTCCTTAAAACAATGCACATTTTTAACAACTTTAAAACAAATATTTGGTATGCAAATGAATGTAGTAAAATCATAAGTAGCCCCTCGGGCAAAACATGTTTCATAATCAGCCCCTCGGGCATGCCTCACTATATCTCAGCACCTCACAATCACTCAGCACCTCACAATCACTCATGCCTCCCAATCACTCAATCACTCGCACTCTGTGCGCTCACTAGGGGTGTGTACAGATCTGGAGGGGCTCCTTCAGCCCAAGCGCTGATATCACTCAGCACCTCACCATCACTCTTGGCCCTCGGCCACACTCGGTGGAACCACTCAAAAAGTCTGTCGGGCGAAGTAATAGATTGGGGTACTTGACCCGAAAACATCATTTTAATGCTCATGTTGTGTAAATCAGGCTGAGTTTCAAATAAAACAGTATGAACAATAATGCTGAGTAAAACCATCAACAGGTAGTGAGGAAAACAACAGTAAAACACCCTCAAAGGGTCTAAACAGATCGGCATGAGGCCCCAAACACGGCTTATAGCCCAAATATTTCACAAATCTTTAAAACATAATTTAACATAAGATTGTGAGTAAATGTGCAACTCATTAGTCGCCGTGGGGAGGACTTAGTCCAATCCAAAAATCAGTATGCACCACATATTCATCATTCGACATGTGCGTCATTCCAAAATCAGTAAGAAAATATGTAGTCTGGGGTTCCAATCCCTCAGGACAAAATTTAAGACCATTACTTACCTCTACCGGGCCACGACACTAGTCCACTATGCCTTTGCCCCTCAAATTGGCTCCCGATTGCTCCGAATCTAGCCAAAACCAGTTAACATCATCAATGAATACTCATGGAACACAACCCAATCGAAAATCATCGAATTAAAAAAAAAACTCAAAATTCGGCCAAACCCGAGCCCCGAGTCCACGTCTCAGAATCCGAAATTTTTTACATCACTGGAAACCTCGTCCTCCCACGATTCTATACATACCAAGAACACTAAAATCGGACCACAATTGCCCACTCAAATCCTCAAAAGAAAAATAAATTTTTCATGCTCCCTTCTTCCCCAACTTAGGCTAAATTTCCAGAATTTTTGTGGTTTAATCACTTAAGAATTGACATAGAAGTGTGTTAAGTAGTTGAAATTCTTACCTCCAGATGACTTCCCTTGATTTCCCTTCAATTCCCTCTCAAAAGCTCTCAATTTCGCATGCAACAATGGAAGATATGAAAACCAATTTCGCACTTTAGGCCTTTTAAACATTCTACAAAATAATTCCTTCACTGCGATCGCAAACTTTGGCATGCGATCGCGAAGAACAAACTTGCTGCCCCATCAATTTACCTTACGTGATCGCAGACAACCTCACGCGATCGCGATTCATCAAGACTTAAACCCACGCGATCGTGAAGAACAAAGCTTAACTCACCCACGCGCCCCTTTTACTCTACGCGATCGCAAACAAGACCACGCGATCGCACTGACCAAACACTCATACTCACGCGATCGCAAACCATTCCACGCGATCGCGATGAAAAAAAATCCTGCCTCACCAATTAACCCTACGCGATCGCAAACAAGACCACGCGATCGCACTGACCAAACACTCATACTCACGCGATCGCAAACCATTCCACGCGATCGCGATGAAAAAAAATCCTGCCTCACCAATTAACCCTACGCGATCGCAAACATCCTCACGCGATCGCATAGAAGGAAACCAGAACCTTACACCAGCAGCAATCTGCCAAGATTTCAAGCCAAAAGTTGGTCCATTAACCATCCGAAACACACCCTCGGCCCTCGGGGCCTCAACCAAACATACCAACATATCCCATTATCATTCACACTTAGTCGAGCCTTCGGAACACCAAAACAACACGAAAATACCAAATTTATATCAAATTCAAGCCTAAGAACTTTGAAACTCCTAAAATTCGCCAACTACGCCGAAACCAACAAAAACACCTCCGATTAACCTGAAATTTTGCAGCCATATCCAAAATGACATTACAAAACTGTTCTAACTTCCAGAATTCTATTCCGACCTCGATAGCCTATTTCCACCGCCGACCGAAAATCTCCAAAAACTAACTTTCGCCAATTCAAGCCTAATTCTACACCGGACATCACAAAAATATTCCAAACACACTCCTAAGTCCCAAATCACCTAACGAAGCTATTCGAGCCATACAATCCGCATTCCGAGGTCATTTACCAATAAGTCAACTCTCAGTTGAGAAAGGCTACTTTAAAAGGCTAAATGCCTAAACTCTCACCATAACCACTCCGGACCCAAACCAACTGATCCAATACATAAAAAACAAGATAGCGATACATAACAATGTAGAAATAGGGGAAATGGTGGTAAATCTCAAGGAACGACCGATCGGGTCGTTACAAATATTGTTGTCTTTTTTCCATTTATTATTGTTATATTTATTTATTTTAAGAAGACTACTGGTTTAAAACCAAAACGGAAAATTGAAACCTAAACCTAAACATAAACCTAAACCTATACCTATACCTAAACGAACCTAAACCAAAAGAGAACCTATACCTAAACATAAACCTAAACAAGGATCAAATAATCTTTACATGGATTACTCTAGTCTTCTAAGGTTAATACTATGAGATAAAACCTATGAAGTGCACTGGTACTATATGGAAGAAGTTTTTAAAAAAAAATCCAAAATATGTGAAGTGCATGCCACTATATGGCAAAAGTTTTTTTAAAAAATAAATTCCAAAATATGTATAGGAGGATAGATAAAGACAAGCTTCTATAATTAATTATAGTCATGGAGGAGAGTAATGGTTGCATGGAGGAGTGTAATGGTACATAGAGGAGTGAAATTGACTACTGAGAAGTGTAATGGTTGCATTAAGGAGTGGAATGGGCTACTAGGAAGTGTAATGGATGCATGTAGGAGTGAAAATGACTGCTAAGATGTGTAATGTGCGCACTAAGAACTGTAATTGTTGCATAGGGTCTCTACAAAGAGACTTTAAATCCTACCGGGAAGTGGAATTGTAACGACCCGATCGGTCTTTTTGAACTCTAGCTCGTCGTTTGGAAGTTTGAGGCTGTGAGCAGCTTCATTTCAGGTATCATGACTTGTAGGCGTGGTCGGAATTGAGTTTCGGGAAGTTCGAAGTCGAATTGGAAAGAAAGTTCTCATTTCAGAAGTCTTAAGTTGGAAGAATTGACTAAGATTAGATTTATGAGTAACGACCTCAAAATCACGATTTGAAGGTTCCAGCAGGTTCGTATGATGATTTCGGACTTGGGCGTATGTTTGGATCGAGTTTTGATGACCCAGGAGCATTTCAGCGCATATTGTAGAAGTTAGCATTTTAGAAGAAATTTCATAAGTCTGGGTTGAAGTGCATTTCAGTTTTATTGATGTCCGTTTGGGATTTTGAGTCAGGGAAGAGCTCCGCATGGTGATTCTGGAGTTAGGAGTGCGATCAGAAGTGAATTCGGAGGTCCGTTGGTCAATTTGGAGTCATTTGGCTAAGTTAGAAATTCGAAGGTTTTAAGAAGTCCGATCGGAAGTGGAAATTTTGATATGGGGGTCGGGTTCCAATTCTGAAAGTTGGAATGGGTCCGCAATGTTGAATATGACTTGTGTGCAAAATTTGGGATCAATCGGACGTGATTTGATAGGTTTCAGCATTGAATGTAGAAGTTTGAAATTTCAAAGTTCATAAGGTTTGAATTGAAGTGTGATTCATGGTTTTGGAATTGTTTGATGTGATTTGAGGCCTCGAGATGGTCCGTGGGATTTTATGGGACTGAGTCGTGTGATTGGAGGGGGTCCCGGGGGACTCGGGTGTGTTTCGGATCTCAAATTAATATAGCACATTGAACTTATGACACCAACCTTGGACAATAGGAAAATGTATTGTCAATAAATATGAAGATAGTTGATGAGTACTTGAAGATATATAGTTGAGTACTTATGAATCAAAGCAGTACAGTTTAAAACAAGTGCAAAATGATAACACTTTGGCACTTACAAGGTTCCAACAATATACACAAATTAATACATTCAGTTCAGTTCATAATATTTTTAAAAAAAAATTCAACAGACATATTTTATTGCATTCCAAAAGGGAGTACAAATTTTAAAAATGATTGGAATCCTAAACATTCTTTTCTACAGAGGTTGAATGCGGAAACCAGTAACACATCAAACAAAACAATTAAACTGATAATAACCAAATTAAACAATAATCAAGCTGAACAATCCAACAAAATACTCTTATCAACAATCAAATGAACAATTTTTTGAAATCTTCATCCCTATAAACATTCCAGCTAACAACACAGATGACTTAACACTTGATCCATTGTCACCTTCAACCCCAACATCACTTTCATCAACAAAAGAACTTGAAGATTGTTCCTCACTGGCAACATTTTCTTTTTGGAACTCAATGAATGCTGCTACTGATTCATCATAAGATTTGTAAGACTGTAAGATGCTTACTTTGAAACCTATAACCATAGGATCACACCCATACCCAGAGTTGTATAATCCGGGCTTTTTACCACGAAATATCACATAAACCTTCGACGATGCCGATATATTATCAGCTTGAGATCCATTTCTAAACTCGTTGAACGCTGCTATGGCTTCATTATACGTTTTGAAGGCCTTGAAGATACTGCCCTTGACACCAATAACCATAGGAGCACACTGATGCCAAGAGTTGTACAATCCAGGCCTCTTACCATGAAACACTACATAAAATTTTGAAGCATTATTCCGCTTCCCGTGGTCCATTCCTTAATCTAACACTAAGAAAGATAAGAGATGAATAAGGAGAAACCAAAGATAGAAATTAAAATTGGGGGCTGGAAAAGGTTCTTAGTTGAAGCACTCTATATTTAAGTGTTAGGGTTAGAAATGTCACGCCCCAAAATCGAGGGACGAGACCGGCGCCTAACCGAATGAACCCGGTCAAGCGAACCTAACTTGCCTTTCCTACCCAATGCGTTTCCCCGTGTTTATAGCATACATTATTTATGTGAAATAGTGAGATAAGCTTAAAAGTGTGTGATTACCACAATAAATCCAATTTTTCTCATTTTACATTATTATACTAGATTTCCCAAAACATACATAATAGATACAACACTTCCCAATACGGACCACAATTACGAGCAAATACAATCACTGCGCAAAATATATACATACACCCACATAGTGTCTACGGAGCCTCTAAGAGTACTAGGAGTTTATACAATACTTGCTGGAAACAAGGCGCCAATCAATCAATGCACGTGGAAAGAAACAACCAAAATCAACAAGTTTCTAATCTCTCCTTTTCCCCTTTCAACATCACCATATTCAAGAGTTTCATAGATTTTCATTTCAATAGTGATAACGATCACATTCCATCCTTATTACCTCGGCCACCCTTATCACCACAACCCACACCTTATTACTTCGTGTTGCAGCGCGCAAACTGACCCCGCCTGGCAATTTAATCCATCCTTATCACCACAACCCACACCTTATTACTTCGTGTTGCGGTGCGCAACCTGACCCTGCCTGACAATTTAAATTCATAACAACAACCCCAAACAATTACATCACAAGAATCATCATTTCAAGGAACACAAGTTCATATCAACAATTTATTTATTTGGGCCCAAGGCACCATAATTCTCACCAAGCAATAATTCGTATACAAGGCATTTCCATAATTGTTCAACTCATTCACATCATTTCACCCCGATGTTCTCAAGCAAATTACAAGCTTTGCACGTAATAAGGTAAGCACGCCAAATCATCTTTCATAAACTCATACAACATAGTGGGGTGGCCATCAACTAAGACAGTTAATTCATATTTTATCTCACAAGGAACACATACCGTATGCTCGTCACAACAAAGGGATTCTACAAGAGTTAAAGTTAGCCACACATACCTGGGGTCGAAATTCCTTTTTAATTTTTACTCACAAATCACCGAACCGACTAGTACCGTCAATCTAGTTCACAATTAAACATATTCAACTCAGAATTGGAAATCATGCATACAATTCGAACTCTTTTAAGCATTTTATCGAACGCTAGGCGACCTCATTAGATTACCACCCCTTCTTTGTGAATTTTACCCCAACCCTCTTCCCTTTTGCTAGATTAAGAAGTTTTACTCACATACATGCATGGGTTTGACCTCCATTTTCAAGAACCATCTTATGTGTTTTATTCTTAATTAAAATCTGAGAACTTGGGGGAAAATGAGGTGAAGACTTACCTCTTTGAGTGAAGAAGATAACACTAACTCGATAGATTCCGGGCTTGAGCGACTTTGAAGAATCAATTTTGTTTTTGATGAAGAAGAAATTTCTCTCTCAAGAACCCTCTCTCCCTTCTCTCTATTTTTTGCTCAGAAATCAGTTAAAAATGAAGGGGAGGGGTGTTTTAATAAACTGGGGTCGGGTTTTAAAATTAGAAACATAGGGGCCCGACACCGGAATGCGGTCAGGAATGCGATCGCATTCTTGACATGCGCTCCATAGAGTTGACCGCAGAATGGCCCTCTAGGTGGGCAAAAATCGAAAACAATCTGCCCAGGTATGCGACCCTATGCGGTCCGCATACATGTTATACAATCGCATAGTGCGTCGCATAACCTCCATCCCAAAATCAAAGGGCAACAATGCGACAACTATGCGGTCCGCAGAACCGAAATGCGGTCGCTTATTGGACCGCATAGTTGTCCTCAAATGGGGCAGTGATCTGCCTGTGTATGCGACCATTATGCGGTCCGCATACACGTTATGCGATCGCATAGTGCATCACATAACACCTACTTTTTGGAAAATTTTATTCTTTAAGTCCCGGGGTACTTTTTACTCAAATTAGGTCCGTTTTAAAAATTTCCACAGTAAAAACAACTCGGGGACTTATTCGGGCATTATTTTAAACAAGAAAATTTTACGGGTATTTACATCCTCCTCCCCTTAAAATCATTCGTCCTCATATGAGGATTTTGGAAATCAATTAGTTTTGAAATCATGATATGCAAACTTCCAGATTTTCACTAACTCCAATATTTTCAGAAAAATTTCGCCAGAGTTCCCTTTGTAATTAGACCTATCTACCTGTCAGAGAGCCCCCCGAATACATTTCCAAGAACCATTACATAGTTTTAATCACCCAACAACTCACACACAACTTTTTTACCTCAACAAATTGTATATATTCAATCACTCTAACAACTACACATAGCTCTTTCTTCTTATACCACAAATTTGCAAATGATTCACATTCTTGCACATAACTTGGTCATTTTAATGAGTCCCATACAACCCAATTACCTCAATACACCATATCCATTTTAATTAATCATTATCAACCTACACTACTATTAATCACTTGCCTAACACATAAGTTCTCAAAACTGTCATTTACCTCAAGGGTTCCACACTACCCAAATAGTAACAGCGGGTTCAGTTTTAGCACACATAGGGAAATTAAAACAATAAGGCAATTAGGGGAAGATGGGGTTCTTTTTCACAAAATTGAACATAAAATATAATTTGCTTTGAGATGACAGTTCGGACGATCACTAATAGACTTATTCAAACAAATGCGGATATTTCTCTTTCATCTCATTTTCCGCTTCCCACGTGGCTTCCTCAACGTGCTGACTTTGCCACAATACTTTAACTGAAGCAATTTCTTTGTTCCTCAATCTACAGACTTGTCTATCAAGACCAGAACCTCTTCATACGATAATTCTTCATTAACCTCAATAGTCTCAACTGGCACAATGGGTGATGGATCTCCAACCACTTTCTTCAACATAGACACATGGAACACCGGGTGCACTAATGACAATTCAGGGGGTAATTCCAACCTATAAGCCACTTGTCCTATCCTTTGAGCAATCTCAACCCCTAAACTTATCTAAAAAAGATGACAGCTAGATACCTCGCATAAGCTAATTACCTATTAACTTCACCTTCAATAATCTACACCAAAATGATACACACAGGATCTTCCAACTACCTTCTTAGACATAGACATATGAAAACACAAATACATGGGAAACATCATACTCCTAGTGCAACCTACTGGGAAATGCGCTTATGTACCTTTCATTATCAATTCACATAACATCTACCAGTGAAATTTTGAGAATAATTGGTTCACCCTCCAGAATTCTAAATCTCTATGCGAGCACCCAAATTAAATCCGTAGTGACCTTCACGATTACTCTAAGATGTGCCATAATAAATTGACCATAAAATTACCTACTGATTATATGAGATCACAGGGTGACTTTGACACGTTTGAACCTTCAATACCAAATAGACCTAATGCAGTAAGGAGCAACTAAGTTCAAGATTGGGCTGGAATTATTCAGGAATCCATAAAGGTGCTGAGCAATGTACTTCATGAGGTTATATGCTAAGAGACACAAGGATTTCTATTAATGATGCTGACAAGGTCTAGTCCAGGTGGCTACATCAATTATCATTTAAATGAAGCATAGTGGTAACTAGTATTCTTAGATAAGGTGGATACCATGTATGTGAACTTGAGATTTTAAAGAACTGATCAAGTAGGATACACCAACTGTGTCCCTGAGTGTAAGGTAAGTAATTGATCTCAAATGGTAAGACTCTTGCAACATGGGTGTGATTGAGGCCGCAAATGAAATACGTGGAATTTGATTTCACTCCTAACAATAAGCGACACAAGAACTCTATGCCACAAGCGCATGAAGATGAAAAGAAGTCATCTACTTATGGGATTATCATAATTCGAACAATATAATCCTTCCTAAGGTGGTGGAATGCTAGAGGTAGCAAAATTCCCCATACATGACAATGACGTTGTCAATACTCCTAGAAGCTGAGTGAGTAGAAAGCCACATAACCTCATCAAATCCGACCGATTTAAGAATTTTGAAAAGGGGACACACTTTGGTTTGAAATCATGGCAATTTAAGCCTGAGATTTTAAGGAAAATCATTACTTTTGGAACCCAGGAGACAAACCCTCGTAGCCCTAGAAAGTCGTCAACAATGGCGAGAAAGTACTTACAATCATTACGAGCTAGTGTAGAATAAGGCCTCGAAGTGACCATATGAATAATTATAAAAGGGTGAGAAGTCTTGATGCACTTATCGGAGAAGAGAAACCCAAGTTACCTAGTCAGATGACAAGCAGAGCAGGAAGATGATAGTTTAGGAGAAAATCTCACAAGGAGTGCGAGCAATATCTTTTTATCATAACAAAAGAAACATACCCTGACCCTCGATCCCATAAGGCATAACATTATATTCACAAGGAGAGTTACCAGATGAAAATAGATAGTAAGGCAGCACAACTAAGAACACCATTTGGAATCAACAAGCTTGAACAGTGTTGAAGACATTTAGAAGTCTGTAGTAAAGGGGAAGTTTGCCCACTCCCAGGGCACTTGTAGAGTACATAAAAGTGAGGTGAATTAAATCAGATCATATAGTTGGATAACTAGTTGAGAAATTGAGATAATATCGCATTGAAAATTATGGGTAAAACAACACATGATGCAGGACAAATGAAAAGAAAATGAGAGAGCTTATAGAAGTGACCTTTACATTGTGACCACTAGGAAAGGTGATAATATAAGGGATTACACGAAGCTAAATTTTTGAAATAAGATCTCCACATATAGTCACATGATGTATATCTCCAGAATTTAAAAATCCACTTATGTTTAGCAACTCTGCTTCACAACGAAGCTCTTCAACCCCCCTTCTACAAAACCAGCTATTACCAACCAAATTGGGAGACACTATAAGACTTGGCCGAGATAAAGGCTTGACATATGAATGTGTTACTAGAAGTATTGATCCTTGTTTAACCCAAACCCAAAAGGTGAGAGTTCGACTGGGAAGAGGATTGCTAGATTAGCACAGGCACATGCGATTCATAAATTGTGACATGCTATCAACCCTTGATGAGCTCGAAGTGAAGTGGTAACCCATGTAATTTGTGGCATTTATTAACCCATTGACCATATATCTAGAAGTATTTTAAAATTAGAGCTACTCTTTCTGGTTCAGAGTTCAACCTTTAAGGATAGTGCTTCTAAGGGAATATGATTGAGAAGGAATAATATAACCGATAGTGAATGAAGCAGGCTCGTAGTTAAAGTAAGAGGATGGATTGACTTGCCCCTGATACCTATAATCCTATATCCTTGTTTAGTTATGGCAGAATACTGAAAACCCCAATAATATCAGAGGACCGAAAACTAGTTAACTAGAAAATAAAGGTATTGTTATATCTATCCCATTTTCTAGATTCAACAGAATTGGTGAAGAATTTTGGGTGGATTACTATTAATAAAAGAAATTGTATTTCTAGATACCAGGGACACAATTATGCTCTTTCTTCATCCCTCGAAATTGGAATCGAGAAATGGGTCATCAACTAGGGGAAAGCCGGGTATGTCAGATGAACTAACAAAAAGGGAACTTGAGGTTTTAGGAGTAAACTCAATAGCTTGACGGCTAGAGGGGGGCACTACAAACATCAAAATAAGTTGGATTCGTAGCAACATGGAGAAATTAACATATAACGTCACTTAAATAAGTATTATGAAATCCAAAAGAGGAGCCAAAATGCTCGTCTTCCTTATAAACAAAAGAAGAACAACCTTCAAGAATAAGATGAGCAACAAGAATAAGTAGCACGATCCAGCTACATGGAGGCTCGACGGACCCTAGCTTCGATGGAGATTTAATAATGTTTAAAAGTAATTGAGCAGACCAATTTCAGAAAATAACCTGTCGGAGAAGAGGGAGATTCTCGCCAAGCAAATAAAAAAATTTAGCCGATTCCGACCACTAGGACAAAATGGAAGCCTCAACAAAGATAGAGCGAGGGAAGTACCATACTAGAGGTGATGATGAAACAAAGCAATATCTTCACCCATATCAATATTCAGATTGAAGCAGAAACCCGACGAAAAAGGGTCAAGAAAAGATATCTTTTTATTTTGTACGAAAATACGATAATGGTTCATCCCTTCATTCCATGAGAAATTCTTCGGGTATAGTCCTTTGTTAGAGTTTAGAAAGGCGTGTTGGAAATGGTAATGCTATAGATACAACTCAATTCAAGGACATGATTATAGAGCTCGATGTCATAAAAGATTGCATATAAGAAAATTTGCGGTATAGTGAATTTCAAGAAATATTGGATCTCGTTCAAAGAGTAGGTGCATGCAATGTTTCGTGACTCAACATTTATTAAGACCATGCCTATGAAAGTTCCTCAATATGGATGTACATATACAATCAAGAGTATGTTGGTGCCATACCGATTTACTATAGGGTTTGGTGGTGCAGTGACATCAATAGGGACAAGGGCACTCCCCTCTTAGCGATAGGTTCTACCAATCCCTCCACAACTCAATACATTCTCCTAACAAGCCCTTGGGAAGTCCCTTCGGACTCAATGGTGGGATCATTCCCTCCTCATGGCTTCAAACATGCGGATTGTGGTATCACAGTTACTCATTTTGAGAGTAAGGTTTGGAGAAAAAGCTAACTCCCTAACTTGATCTCTATCGCACGATTGGGGTATCAAAGAAGGGTGAAGTTCCTAAATGTCCATGTATCCCCCTAATTATATATGTGGTCGACAACACACCGATAAGAAGGGCTCTACTAGACAAGGCTCCGAGACATCCTAGGACACTTTAAAACATTAGGCTCTGATACCAAGCTTCTCACACCCAAAATTCGAGGGACGAGACCGGCGCCTAACTGAATGAACCCGGTCAAGCGAACCTGATTTGCCTTTCCTACCCAACGCGTTTCCCCGTGTTTATATCATACATTATTTATGTGAAACAGTGAGATAAGCTTAAAAGTGTGTGATTACCACAATAAATCCAATTTTTCTCATTTTACATTATTATACTAGATTTCCCAAAACATACATAATAGATACAACACTTCCCAATACGGACCACGATTACGAGCAAATACAACCACTGCCCAAAATATATACATACACCCACATAGTGTCTACGGAGCCTCTAAGGGTACTAGGAGTTTAAACAATACTTGCCGGCAACAAGGCCCCGGCTATACCTTACAACACATAATATACTCAAGAGGATATGGTATGAACTACACATGGCCCCAAGAGGAAGTAGGGCTCACCAGTACAACTAAAAAAGGATGAGGAGAAGGCACCACTAACAACGAGCTGAGCTACCAGCTATGGACCCACTGTCACGACCCCAGTTCACCCTCCGTGAACATGTCGTGACGGCACCTAGTCCCTACAACTAGGTAAGTCTAACAATGCGGAAGATAAACAATAATTGTGGAAGAAAATAATTAAAAACTAAACTATTAAAATAAACAGCGTTTAAGGTGTCGCTCGGCACATACAATAATAGCTCTCGAAGCCAACACAATTCCCAAAACCCGGAATCTCACAAATCACAAGCTAAGGGATACATAAGAGGCTCTAACTCAAGACTGTCTAAACAAAGGAAAAATACTGAAAGGCTATACTTATTACAGAAGATAGAAAGTGACTCTTCAGTCTGCGGACGTAGCAGATATACCTCGAAGTCTCTATAGAAACGCCTCCTTCCAAGGTTGACAGAACTGAATGGGAGTACCTGTATCTGCACAACAAAAATGTGCAGAAGAGTAGCATGAGCACACCACGGCAGTGCCCAGTATATATCAAGACTAACCTCGGAGGAGTAGTGACGAGGGACAGTCGAGACACCTACCGGTCAAATAAACAGTATAATCATAGGTACAACAGAAATGATATATAAATATGTAAAGACTGCACGGAGAGAACATTAATGCTACATTTCACCATGCAAGGGAGAAAGAACAGCAAGCAACAATGAGAAAATGATAAATGATGATACGTAATAACGGCAAAATCACAATCTAAATCCTAAGGTCACAACACAGTAAGGGGAAAACAAAACAATAACTCATAACCTATGATGATGTTCTAATAAGGTCTTATTCAACTCTTTCCACAATCTTACCAAATCTCGGACAAACCACAACTCACGAAACCCCAGCATCTGAATCAAAAACTTGGCATCCTGTGCCCCATAAGTCTCATAGTCATGCTAACAACTAACTGGCTAACTAGGGTCAATCTCACATATATAATGGATAAACGAGGAAGTACCTCCACCCTTAGCAAAATCAAGAGAAATTCACCTCTAATAGGAGTGTTCAAGAACATTCCTGATAGCAATACTTGCTTGAGATCAGATCCATACGAACGCGAAGGTCTCATATTCAATAGGAACGCTTTCAAACCTCCACAATATCTAACAAGAAAGAATGAAAGTATACAAAAGACTCACAAGGATATTATACTAATTTAACCTTCACCGTGGTACACAGCCCGACCTCAACATATCAATTCGCCCGAATCACGAGAGTCCTGCCCTCAACACTGAATCACAAGTAGGATATACCTCAACCCATATAGAGACTCACACTAGATCAATTCCGTCTACAACTCACAACACAGATTGGCTCCCACACCGGTGGAGCATAGAAATCACAGCTCGTAACCAAGAATACTCAGATATCACATCAAACCTACCGAAAAAGGCAACATGAATTTACTACTAGCCTCATAAACAATAGATAGAAACAAACGATAGATACGGCTATCACTCATCGAACTTCCCATCAGGATAATCACATAAACAGAGTATAAATCATGAAACACACCCATAAGTGGGACAACAAATAAGGGTACTCACCCCGATAAGCAGAACTATGAGGAACTACAAATAGTGCCCCTCTATAAAAAATTGAGTCCGTACCTGAATGACATTCAACTGGCACACCGGCCTCAAGCCCACTCTGTGAACACATCAACGAGCCAGGCCTCCCCCTCTTGGGCGCCCTCTACCTGCCTGAATACCTTGCTTGACATATCGGTCCGAAGTCTGGGACAATCTCTCACCATGTGGCTAGTATCTCCACACTCAAAGCACCCTCTCTGCTGACGGGGCGGTGGAAACTGTGCGATACGAGCACTCCGAGACCCATGAACACCTGGGTCACCATGCAAAGCCTGGAGCGCGAAGTGGACTGGCTGACACGCAAAACCTCTATCATGACGCACCCTGCTGATGCGTGGCTAGAATTCATGATTTTAGGCATTATATACCTTGCATTTTATGGGATTTAATGATAAAATACACGTCGTATGTGCCTAATGGGGTTTATTTTATGTGTAGGTGAACTGGAAATGGAAACGGGGCCAAACGGATGCAAATACGTCAAAAACTACGCGAAAGGGGACACCCGGGCGATAGCCGGGCGACAGAGCCAAACAGCCTGACCCAGCCTGGCCTTACCCAGGCGTTAGAGCCCTAACGCCAGGGGGTGCTTGGCGTTAGCCAGGCCTTAGAGCCCTAACGCCAGGGGCTGCCTGGCCTTACCCAGGCGTTTGGGCTGAAACGCCAGGGTCCC
>ML335290.1:0-36477 GCA_005239505.1 Nicotiana paniculata | reverse complement strand
GTTGTAGTTGAAGCTTGAATTATTCTTATTGTTTATTTTAATTGGTTTGTTTATTCAATCTTGTGCTTAATTATTCAATTGCTTGATCACCAATGGAATACTATCTACGAATCTAGGGTTATACTCGGGAGAGGGAATTCTAGATTGCATATAAGATTGGGTAGAGCAAGATCTTAACCCTTCAGGGGAGCGGATTTGCGGTTAGGATAGGAATATACCTAATCGCCTTGCTTGGTTATTATACGAGAATTATTAATGCGTTCTTGTTAATCCTGATTCCATAGGAATATAGGCATTAGATTAGCTTGAATAGGCGAGTTGTACTTCGGGAGAAGGCTACGAGCAATATTAACCTCGTCAATCAATAAACCTGATTAGAAGATTTAGGTCGAAAACTCAACGTGATTGTTTAACAACCCATAACTCTAGAATATCAAATTACATTGAATTAGTCTTTAAGTTAGTAATCTCTTTAATCTCTTTAATCTCTTGATTTACTATTTTAGATTAAATTAAGTTAAATCTTTGTTTGAGTTCATTTTAGTTGATAGTTAATCACAAGTCCCTGTGGGTACGATATCTGGACTTAAAATACTATATTACTTGTCGACCACGTACACTTGCGTGTGCATTGGGAAATCAACCAACACCTGCCTCCAAAATATGGACCAGTATATCTCCCCGGTCTACGAAGCCCCCTCGCCTCCTCAGACTCTCTCTCCCGATCTCGTCTGCTCTCTCTCTCGTGACCCTGCCTGCCCTCTCTCTCTAGCATGCATACCCTCTATCCTCCTAGCAATGTTCACCACCTGCTGATATGGAATATCCATCTCCAACTCACGAGCCATACTGGATCTGATGCTAGGAATAAGCCCCTCAATGAATCGGCGAATCTTCTCGCGAACAGTAGAAACCAAGGCTGAGGCGTGTCTAGACAAGCTGTTGTAACGGACAGCATACTCCGAGACGGTCATAGAACCCTGGTGAAAATGCTCAAACTCCACGCGCCATGCATCCCTGAGGCTCTGAGAAACAAACTCTCTCAGGAACATAACTGAAAACTTGGTGCAAGTCAGTGAAGCTGCCTCGTCTGGGCTGTCTAACTCATAGGTGCGCCACCAATCATAAGCAGCTCCTCGAAGCTGGAAAGCAGTGACAGAAAGCCCACTCGATCCATATATACCCATAGTACGAAGAATGCGGCAACACTCATCAAGATTCCCCAAGGCATCGTCTGACGCTAATCCACTGAATACCGGAGGATCATACTTCTTGGACCTCTCTAGTCTCATCTGCTCCTGCTCATAAGCCGCTGCCAAGCCCTTGGGCTGAACTGGTGCTGCAGGCGGTGCATGAATAATCTTCGGTCTGAGGACGTAGCAGATATACCTCGAAGTCTCTATAAAAAAACGCCTCCTTTCAAGGCTGACAGAACTGAATGGGAGTACCTGTATCTACACAACAAAAATGTGCAGAAGAGTAGCATGAGCACACCACGGCGGTGCCTAGTATGTATCAAGACTAACCTCGGAGGAGTAGTGACGAGGGACAATCGAGACACCTACCGGTCAAATAAACAGTATAATCATAGGTACAACGGAAATGATATATAAAAGTAAAGACTGCACGAAGAGAACATTAATGCTACAATTCACCATGCAAGGGATAAAGAACAGCAAGCAACGATGAGAAAATGATAAATGATGATACGTAATGAAGGAAAAATCACAATCTAAATCCTAAGGTCACAACACAGTAAGGGGAAAACAAAACAATAACTCATAACCTACGAAGATGTTCTCATAAGGTCTTATTAAATCTTCCCCCAATCTTACCAAATCTCGGATAAAGCACAACTCACAAAACCCCAGCATCTGAAATCTAACACTTGGCATCCTGTGCCCCATCAGTCTCACAGTCATGCTGACAACTAACTAGCTAACTAGGGACAATCTCACATATATAATGGATAAACGAGGGCGTACCTCCACCCTTAGAAAAATCAGGAGAAATTCACCTCTAATAGGAGTGTTCAACTATGTGTATGCTTGTGCAAGTGTTTTAACAAGAATTCTACCAACTAGTAACACAAAAAGGAGAACGAACCGCACACACGATGTTTCCTCACAACTCCCAAGCGATAAGGATCATACATGTAAGCAACCCTTAATCACAATATTAAACAACATAGGAATGCCTCCACAGGCCGTCACAATTCTTTACAACTAACCCCTGACATAGCCCACCTTATTTCGCCACGTGTGCAAATAACAATATAATAAGTGCGGCCTTATTCCGCCACATGCGCAACCCACATATAAGCATATAAACATATCCCTCCTTATTATGCCGCATGTGCAATACATCAATAGCAACAATAACTCATCAAAGACCTCGTGCATCACAATATCAACAACCGCACGGCAGAAACCTCGTGCATCACAATATCAACAACCGCACGGCAGAAACCTCGTGCATCACAATATCAACCACCGCACGGCAGAAACCTCGTGTATCACAATATCAACAATCGCACGACAGAAACCTCGTGCATCACAATATCAACAAGTACAACACAACAAATAACAGTGTTTACAAGAACAACGCAAGGAAGTCAGCTCAGGTGCTTCCAATCACCAGGAGACGGTACAACTAGTTCACAAGGAGTAACCATAACAGAGAATACTAAGCGTAATAAGAAAAATGCAACAAGGGAGAATAATACGAAACAACGATTCCATAATATGTAGTTCAACAACAAGGAAGTTAACATGAATCAAATAATTTCAACTAAGGAATTTTCAACTAAACATAGGATATCTAACCTCTTTTACAGTTGGGCAAGTTACGAAGGATATACAATGATTTCAATTAAGGATGAGTAGAGGAAAAATAATCGTAACCTCCATTAAGACCAATTAATTACATGAGAGATACTAATGACTTCCAAATAGAGACAAACAATTACGAAAGATAACGCGACTATGGAAGGGTAGGGATCTTCAGTTAAACCAAGAAAGAGTCAATTATGCAACAAGAATAAACCAAAAAAAAAAAAGGCAAATAATTTCCAAGTAAACACATGTAGAGGTGAAACTAATAACAGGGAACTCAATCATATCAAATACAACTTCACACTTAGTAATTACAAGGAGCTAAGAACCTATTAAGGGAAAATTTTCCACAAATAAATCCGAGCACACACTTGTCACCTCGCGTACAAGGAATTCAATCAACAGAGACGACTCAAATCCTAAGGGGAAGTCCCCCACACAAGGTTAGGCAAGATACTTACCTAGAACCGGCTCAAAATCAACTGGAAACAATGTTCTCGCCATGAGTATCCGGATCCAATGGCCCAAATCTATTCAATTCAATTACATATCATAAATAACATCTCTAGCAACTGATTCTACTATTTAATTCAAAGCTAAGACGTGAAATGAAGTAAAATGACCAAAATTCCCCTCAGGCCAACATCTCAGAATCGGGTGAAATTAACATTTTCAAAAACCTCATACTCTCACGAGTCTAACCATATAAAAACCTCTGAAAACGGATGTCAAAAACCCAATCAAAACTCAAAAATTTGGTCAATGAAGTTTTACCCATTTTTCATTCAAAAGTCCGAAATTAAGGAGGAGTTAGTGATTAGATTAGTGGGTTTTAAGCATAAGGGAGTAGAGAATCGTTACCCAGTAGTTGTCCTCGAAAAACATTCGAAATTTCTCCCAAATCCACGCTCCCAAGCTTGTGTTTTGGTAAAAAAGGCTAACCCTCGGATTTTGAGATGTTTATAACTGCCCAGGTATTTAATGCATCACGGACGCAGAAGTAGGCTCGCGTTCGCGAAGAAGAAAAAGTGAAGGCTGGAAAATAGCCCTTCGCGAACGCAAGGTGCATCACACGAACGCGAAGGTCTGGGCTGATGAAGCTATGTGAATGCGACACCCGGAACGCGAACGCAATGAAGAAAAATGGCGAGGTCCAGGAGTTACCCTACACGAACGCGTGAGAGCTTACGCGAACGCGATGGGGAAGTAAGCTGGGCTTCGCGAATGCGGGAGGGATCATGCGAACGTGCAGAGGAAAATTTCAGGTGGTCTTCAGGAAGGCATCGCGATCGCGGGAGAATCTTCGCCATCGCGAAGAAGGATATCAGAAGCAACAACTTCAGCAGTTCAAAAATGGAAGAAAATGATCCGTAGCCCACCCGAAACACACCCGAGGCTCCCGGGACCCCATCTAATCACACATGCAAGTCATATAACCTAACACGGACTCGCTCAAAGTTTCAAATCATATAAAACAACATCGAAATGACGAATCAAACCAAAAATCAAGCTTATGAACTTCCATTTTCATCAAAACATGCTTTCGACCAAAAACCTAACCAAAACATGTCCGAATGACCTGAAATTTTGCACACACATCCCAAACGACATGACGGAGCTACTGAAACTTCCAGAATTCCATTCTGACCCTTGGATGAAAAACTCACTATCGGATTGGAAACTTCAAAAATTCTAACTTCGACATTTCAATCCTAAATGAGACACGGACTTCCAAAATGCATTCCGAGCACGCGCCTAAGTCCAAAATCACCATACAAAGCTGTTGAGATCGTCTACGACCCATTCCGAGGTCGTTTACCCAAAAGTCCAATTTCGGTCAACTTTTCACCGTTTAAACATACAAAACAAGGTTCCTTCTTCCATTTAGACTCTAAACCATTCGAAAACTGAATTCCATCATGCACGCAAGTCGATACTCATATTCCAAAGATGTTCCAGACCTTATGCCGCTGAACGGAGCTTGATTTCTCAAAACGACCGGTCGGGTCGTTACACCCACCTACATCCATATAAAAGATGTAGCGCCTCCCGCAAAAGGGACGTTAGTACTGTGGAATAGTACTAGTATGTATGAACAAACTTTATCCCAAGTACAATCAAACAATACACAAATAAGAGGCAGTAATAAAACCAATCAATCAATGCACGTGGAAAGAAACAACCAAAATCAACAAGTTTCACAATATCTCCTTTTCCCCTTTCAACATCACCATATTCAAGAGTTTCGTAGATTTTCATTTCAATAGTGATAGCGATCACATTCCATCCTTATTACCTCGGCCACCCTTATCACCACAACCCACACCTTATTACTTCGTGTTGCGGTGCGCAACCCGACCTGGCCTGACAGTTTAATCCATCCTTATAACCACAACCCACACCTTATTACTTCGTGTTGCGGTGCGCAACCCGACCCCGCTTGACAATTTAAGTTCATAAAAACAACCCCAAACAATTACATCACAAGAATCATCATTTCAAGGAACACAAGTTCATATCAACAATTTATTTATTTGGGCCCAAGGCACCATAGTTATCACCAAGCAGTAATTCGTATACAAGGCATTGCCATAATTGTTCAACTCATTCACATCATTTCACCCCGATACTCTTAATCAAATTACAAGCTTTGCACGTAATAAGGTAAGCATGCTAAATCATCTTTCACAAACTCATATAACATAGTGGGGTGGCCATCAACTAAGACAGTTAATTCACATTTTATCTCACAAGAAACACATACCGTATGCTCGTCCCAACAAGGGGATTCTACAAGAGTTAAAGTTAGCCATACATACCTGGGGTCGAAATTCCTTTTTAACTTTTACTCACAAATCACCGAACCGACTAGTACCGTCAATCTAGTTCACAATTAAACATATTCAACTCAGAATTGGAAATCATGCATACAATTCGAACTCTTTTAAGCATTTTATCGAACGCTAGGCGACCTCATTATATTACCACCCCTTCTTTGTGAATTTTACCCCAACCCTATTCCCTTTTGCTAGATTAAGAAGTTTTACTCACATGCATGCATAGGTTTGACCTCCATTTTCAAGAACCATCCTATATGTTTTATTCTTAATTAAAATCTGAGAACTTGGGGGAAAATGGGGTGAAGACTTACCTCTTTGAGTTAAGAAAATAACACTAACTCGATAGATTCTGGGCTTGAGCGACTTTGAAGAATCAATTTTTTTTTTATGAAGAAGAACTTTTTCTCTCAAGAACCCTCTCTCCCTTCTCTCTATTTTCTGCTCAAAAATCAGTTAAAAATGAAGGGGAAGGGTGTTTTAATGAACTAGGGTCGGGTTTTAAAATTAAAAGAATAGGGGACCGACACTGGAATGCGGTCAGGAATGCGATCGCATTCCTGACATGCGGTCCGCAGAGTCGACCGAAGAATGGCCCTCCAGGTGGCAAAAATAGAAAACAATCTGCCCAGGTATGCGACCCCTATGCGGTCCGCATACATGTTATGCAATCGCATAGTGCGTCGCATAACCTCCCTCCCAAAATCAAAGGGCAACAATGTGATAACTATGCGGTCCGCAGAACCGAAATGCAGTCGCATATTGAACTGCATAGTTGTCCTCAAATGGGACAGTGATCTGCCAGTGTATGCGACCATTATGCAGTCTGAATACACGTTATAAGATCGCATAGTGCGTCGCATAACGCCTACTTTCTGGAAAATTTTATTCTTTAAGTTCCGGGGTACTTTTTACTCAAATTAGGTCCGTTTTAAAAATTTCCACAGTAAAAACAACTCGGGGACTCATTTGGGCATTATTTAAACAAGAAAATTTTACGGGTCTTTATAAGAAAGTAATACAATATTATTTTAGTGATACAATAATATTGTCACGACCCAAATTCCCATCCTTAGGGATCGTGATGGCGCCTAACACCACACTTTCTAGGAAAGTCAATGTTAGAATTTGATTAGCTATTTTTCCTTTGGTTACTTATTTAAACACAATAAGACAAATTTAGAGTAAATTAAGTCTAATGATTTCCAGCAAATAACCTCATAAATAAAATGTTAAGCAAATAAATAAATCGAGCCACGAACTAAATATATATAACTCAAAGACTACCGCAGGGTCTGGTGTCACAATTCACGAGCTTCTAAGAATACTACAAATAATGGGCTGAAAGAAATAATATATCTGCTTTGAGTAAAATAAAACAGTCTCTATAAAGCTAGGAGAAGACTCCAGGAATCTGCGGACACCGGCATATATACCTCGTGTCTCCAAATGATGAATACAGCTACTAAGATCTCCTAACACTGTCCGGTACCTGGATCTGCACAAAAGAGTGCAGAGTCTAGTATTAGTACAACCAACCCCATGTACTGAGTATGTACCGAGCCTAACCTCGATGAAGTAGTGACAAGGCTAAGGCGGGGCATTAACTACACAACCTATGAACAATATATACAATAAAGCAAGAAAGAAATGAAAATAATAAACTCGATAACCAGTAACTTGCAACAATAAATAAAATCAACTCGGATAACTCTTTTCAAATATCAACTGCAATCAGATTTTCAAATTTTTCCAACTTTCAATTTAAATCACAATAAAATCAGAGTATGAAAAACTTTTAAATAAAACTGGAGTTTTCCAAATCCTTATTTTTGAAGATCAGTAAAACATAAAAATTCACCATTATCGCTCCTTGTTGCGGCATGCAGCTTGCTCCCACCTTTCCACCCTTATTGCTCCTCCCTATATATATCAACCTTATTTCTTCTGTTGCAGCGTGCAATTCGATCCCACTTGTCCACCCTTATCACTCCTTGTTGCAGCGTGAAACCTGCTCCCACCAGACATATCATATCAGTTTATTCATAAAAACTTTCACAATTCAGGCCAAGCCTTTCACAAAATTTTTTATATCAACAATCGCAAACAGAAGCTGTAAAACTCATAAACTTCATCAATTATCATTTCGTAATGAAGCCAACCAGAATTTATATACATATCGTAATACTAGCAACCAACTCAATCCTTATGTAACACAAACAAACCAAAAGAACAGCCAACACTTCCAAAATACTTGAAGTAATACTTAGCAACAAATTTACCAATCCAAATAGACATATAAACCTCAATGATTATGAAACAATTAAGCCTAGAAGCAAATAATTGGAACCCAAGGAAAGGATCATGTTTAACAGACAATTTTGTGGTGCATAGATACTCGTCACCTCACCTATACAACACACACATGCGAATTTACATAGCATTTAAGTGGGGATTCCTATTCCCTCAAGTCAATGTTAAACCAAACACTTACCTTAATTTCGCAGGCCACTCACTTCTCAATTACCGCTTTTCCTTTCGGATTTTGCTCTAACCCGCTCTAATCTAATCATATTAGTTTAATATCATTAATTTATGCTAAAGGAACTAATTTTACTGAAAAATCATTTTTTTAAAGTTTTCTAAAAAAAAAGTTAAAATTCGGCCCCGGGCCCGCTTTGTCCAAACTCGGTGTTCGGACCAATTCCGTCATCCATTCACCCCTGAGTCCAAATATGCAATTAGTTTCGAAATCCGACCTCAATTCGAGGTAAAGATTCGAGTTTTTAAAAAATTCCCTAGTTTTACCCAAACCCTCAATTTTTACCATGACACTTTTTGATTTTTGATTTAAAAGTGATGAAAAACATTGGGTAATTGAAAGAGTAGAGTTTAGAGTTGATTACCTACACTTTGGGGATGAACTTTGGTGAAGAAAGTCGTCTCTAACGTTTGGTAGTTCGAAAAATGGTGAAAGAAAAGTTTCTGCCCGTGTTTAACAATGTTTAAATATGACTGGGCAGGCCTTCATTGCATTCGCGTGGGCCTGCCCACGTTCGCATAGGGTAATGAGCCAGTGGCCTTCGCGATCGCTTAATGTAGGCCGCGTTCGCATAGCACAACCAGGCTGCCCTCCCCCCCGGCCCAGTTACCCTCTGCGTTAGCCCAACATGCGTTCGCGAAGCTTTGACTGCTAGTGCTTCGCGTTCGCGTGATGGTCTACGTGTTCACCTAGAAAAAAAATGACCCCCAGCTATTTACACTACGCGTTCGCGGCTAGGGTAGTGCGAACGCGAAGAAAAAAAGGAGCGGGCACCATAAAACAGCAAAAACCAGCAAATTTTCCTAAGTGTAAAACATTCCGTGGCCTATCCGAAACTCACTCGAGCCCTCGAGGCTCTATACCAAACATGCACGCAAGTCTAAAAACATCATACGGATTTGCTCGTGCGATCAAATCATGAAAATAACATGTAAAACTATGAATTAAACCTCAAAACTCATTATTTTTCTCAAGAACACTTAAAGTTCATTATTTCTCAATCGGACGTCCAAATCACGTCAAATAAACTCCGATTTTAACCAAATTTCACAGATAGTATTTAAATACTATAAAAAATCTGTACCAGGATCCGAAACCAAAATACGGTCCCGATACCAATGGTTTCAAATATTAATTCTTTTCTTTATTTCATTAATAATTCAGCAAAACATTTTCTTTCAAAAATTGATTTATAAGGTTTGGGAACTCGGAATTCAATTTCGGGCATAGGCCCAAGTCCCATATTTCAGTGCGGACCTCCCGGATCATCGGAAGACATATATGGATCCGTTTACTCAAAATGTTGACTCAAGTCAACTAAAACCAACTTAAATTCTAAAAATTATTATTTCTTATATTTTTTTCACATAAAAGCTTTCCGGCTTCATGCCTGAACCGCACATGCAAATTGAGGTAGTTAAATTTAATATTTTTATGGCTAATAAGACTAGAACAGAGTTTTAATTCATAAAACGACCCCTTGGTTCATCACAATCTCCACCTCTAAAACAAACATTCGTCCTCGAACAGACATAGAAAATTACCGGAATTAGCAAACAAGTGTGGATATTTACTCTGCATGTCCGACTCGAACTCCCAAGTAGTTGCCTCAACGGGCGGACCTTTCCACTGCACTCGAACTGAAGGATAGCTCTTAGACCTCAACTGATGAATCTTCCGGTCTAGAATGGCTACCGGCTCCCCCTCATAAGTCAAATATTTATCCAATTGGACAGAGCTGAAATCTAACACGTTGGACGGGTCACCATGATATTTCCAGAGCATAGATACATGAAATACCAGATGAACTGCGGATAACACTGGAGGCAACGCAAGTCTATAAGCTACCTCCCCAACTCTATCAAGAATCTCAAATGGTCCGATATACCTAGGGCTCAACTTACCCTTCTTCCCAAATCTCATAACACCCTTCATGGGCGATACCCGAAGTAATACTCTCTCTCCAACCATGAATGCCACATCCCGAACCTTACGATCGGCATAACTCTTTTGCCTAGACTGAGCTGCACGAAGTTGATCCTGTATAATCTTGACCTTATGTAAGGCCTCCTGAACTAAGTTTGTACCCAATAACCGAGCCTCTCCCGGCTCAAACCATCCAAATGGCGATCTACATCGTCTACCATATAATGCCTCATAAGGAGCCATCTGAAAGGTCGACTGATAACTATTATTATAGGCAAACTCCGCTAACGGCAATAACTAATCCCAAAAACCTCTGAAGTCAATAACACAAGCACGAAGCATATCCTCTAAAATCTGAATAGTACGCTCAGACTGCCCGTCCGTCTGAGGATGAAATGTTGTGCTCAACTCAACTTGGGTACCTAACTCACGCTGAACTTCCCTCCAAAAGTGCGAGGTAAACTGTATACGTCGATAAAAAATGATAGACTCGGGCACACTGTGAAGGCAAAAAATCTCTCAAATATATATCTCTGCCAGCCGCTCCGAATTGTAAGTACTTTCCACTGGAATGAAATCTGCTGATTTAGTCAGCCTATCCACAATTACCCAAACAACGTCGAACTTCCTCTGAGTCCGTTGCAGTCCAACCACGAAGTCCATAGTGATACGCTCCCATTTCCACTCAGGAATCTCTATCTGCTGAAGTAAACCACCGGGTCTTTGATGCTCATATTTCACCTGTTGGAAATTCAAACAACGAGCCACATAAGCAACAATATCCTTCTTAATCCTTTGCCACCAGTAGTGCTGTCACAGGTTCTGGTACATCTTGGCAACACCCGGGTGAATAGAATACTTAGAACTGTGAGCTTCTTCAAGAATTAACTCACGAAGGCCATCAACATTAGGCACACATATACAACCCTGAATCCTCAAAACACCATCATCTCCAACTATAACCTTCTTGGAACCACCGTGCTGAACTGTGTACCTAAGGACCATCAAGTGTGGGTCATCATCTTGCCGGTCTCTGATACGCTCGAATAAGGAAGACCGAGCAAATGTACAAGATAGAACATGATTGGGAAAAATATCCAACCTCACGAACTGATTAGCCAACGTCTGAATATCTGAAGCTAACGGTCTCTCACCAACTGGAATACAAACAAGGCTACCCATACTTACTGCTTTCCTACTCAGTGCATCGGCCACCACATTGGCCTTTTCCCGAATGATACAATATAGTGACATCATAATATTTCAATAACTCTAACCATCTCCTCTGTCTCAAATTAATATCCTTTTGCTTGAACAAGTACCGGAGGCTACGATGATCCGTGTAAACCTCACATGGCACGCCATAAAGATAGTGCCTCCAAATCTTCAACGCGTGAACAATGGCTGCCAACTCTAAGTCATGGACCAGATAATTCTTCTCATGAATATTTAACTGCCAAGACGCATATGTTATCACCCTGCCATCCTGTATCAATACTGCTCCAAGACCAACACGGGAATCATCACAATATACCTGAAAGATCCTGAACCTGATAGTAACACCAATACCGCTGCTGAAGTCAAGACTGTCTTGACCTTCTGAAAGCTCGCCTCACATTAATCCGAGAATTTAAATGGGGCACCCTTCTGAGTCAATCTCATCATCGGGGCTGCTATATATAAGAACCCCTCCACAAAATGACGGTAGTATCTTGTCAAACCCAAGAAGCTCCTGATTTCCGTGGCTGAAGTGGGTCTAAGCTAGTTCTTGACTACCTCTATTTTCTTAGAATCTACCTGAATACCCTCTGCTGATACGACGTGACCCAAGAAAGCTATTGAGCCTAACCAGAACTCACACTTTGAAAATTTTGCATACAACTGATTATCCCTCAAAGTCTGGAGTGCTATACGAAGGTGTTGCTCATGCTCCTCCCAAATATAGGAGTATATAAGAATATCATCAATGAACACAATTACGAAGGAATCCAGATAAGGCTTGAAAACTCGATTCATCAAATCCATGAAGGTTGCTGGGGCATTAGTCAAGCCAAAAGACATCACCAAAAATTCACAGTGCCCATACCTTGTCTGGAAGGCTGTTTTTGGAACATCGGACGCCCTAATCTTTAACTGATGGTAGCCAGATCTCAGATAAATTTTTGAAAACACATTGGCACCTTGAAGCTGATCAAATAAATCATCAATTCTCGGTAATGGATACTTATTTGTTATAGTAACTTTATTCAACTGTCGATAATCTATACACATCCTCATCGTTCCATCCTTCTTCTTTACGAACAAAACTGGAGCACCCCAGGACGAGACACTAGGCCTGACGAAACCTTTATCAAGCAGGTCTTGCAACTGTTCTTTCAATTCTTTCAATTCTGGTAGGGCCATATAGTATGGAGTAATAGAAATGGGTTGAGTGCCCGGAGCAACATCAATACAAAAATCGATATCCCTATTGGGTGGCATCCTCGACAGGTCTAGAGGAAACACTTCGGGAAACTCCCGAACAATAAGCACTAACTCTATTGAAGAAATCTTGGCATCAGAATCACGGATATGAGCCAAATAAGCCAAAAATCCTTTCTCAATAATTCGACGACCCTTGGCATAAGAAATCACTCTGCTAGGGGAATAACCAGGAGTCCCTTTCCATTATAACCGACGCAATCCCGGAAAAACTAAAGTAACTGTCTCGGTGTGACAGTCCAAGATGGCATAATAAGGTGACAACCAATCCATGCCCAATATGACATCAAAATCGACCATGTCAAGAAGCTACAAGTATACACTAGTTTCAAGACCTTTAATAATGACTACGCACAAACGATATACACAATCTACAATAATCGCATCCCCCGCCAGCGTAGACACATAAATAGGGACACTCAAAGAATCACGAGGAACAACAAAATACGAGGCCAAATAGGATGACACATAAGAATAAGTAGACCCCAGATCAAACAAAACTGAAGCATCTTTATTAAAAACTGGAATGGCATCTGTGATAACTGCATTAGAGGACTCCGCCTCGAGTCTGGATGGAAATGCATATGATTGGGACTGGTCCCCACCACCTTAAACTGCATCACCGGGAGGACCTCTAACAGGTGGTCCTCCACCTCTAACGGGCTGGCCACCACCTCTAGCGGGCTGGTATCTACCTCTAGCATGCTAACCTCCACCTCTAACATTCTGACCTCTACCTATGAATACCTGACCCCTACCCCTGGCTGGATGGACGGGTGGTGCTTTAGCTGGTACCAGAACTATAGCACGAGAATTCTGGTACTGAGGCTGATTACCTAAAGATTTCGGACAAGATCTCTGAATGTGTCCATACTCACTCATAACAACCATCCTGATACTGAGGCTGACTCTGACGAACCGGTTAACTGCGATAATAACTCTGAAGAGGAGGTGCTCTGATTGGGTCTGACTGATCAGAATAAGGCAAGTAAGCGCCACAACCACTTGAAGCACCATGGGACGTCTGAAGTGCTGAACTAAATGGACTTGAAGAATGGCCTCTACCCTGAGTATTTCCGCCCCCAGATGAGGTACCGCTGAATCTACCGGAATAGCGAGGTCTCTTGTCTGACCCCTGACCTCCCATCCCGAGAATCGTCTCAACCCTCTTAGCCACATTGGCCGCATCCTGAAATGAAATCTCAGTCCTTGTCTTCTTATCCATATGCAACCTGATGGGCTGGGCAAGGCCCTCAATGAATCTCCTAACCCTCTCTCCCTCAGTAGGAAACAAAAGAATAGCATGCCTATCCAAATCCATAAAATGATTCTCATACTGGGTAACTGTCATGTCGCCTTGCTGAAGGCACTCAAACTAACGACGCCTCTCTTCTTTGGTAGTAACAGGCAAAAACTTCTCCATAAAGAGATGAGAAAGCTGATCCTAAGTCAAAGTAGGTGACCTAACAGTCTAGTCAACAAATAATCCCTCTACCATTTCTTGGCGGAACCAGTCATCTGAAACGAAGTGAAGTCGACCCCATTGATCTCCAAAATACCCATGTTACAGAGAACCTCATGACAACTGTCCAAATATTCCTGAGGATCCTCTGAAGTAGCACCATTGAAGTGAACAGGGAAAAACTTAATGAACCTGTCCAATCTCCACAAAGCATCGGTGGACATAGCTGCCCCATCAACGGACGACACTAGAGCAATTGGCTGAATTACCCCAATTGGATTGACTGCTGGGGTATGAACCTGAGGAGTAGTCTGATTAGGAGTGTGGGTAACATGAGTCTAGACCCCTCCTCCAGCCTGAGATACGGCTGCTGCAACAAGGAGTGCGCCGGACTGGGATACACTCTCCATAAGGCCCACTAATCAGACTAAAGCATCTTGAAGTACCAGGGTAGTAATAAACCCATCTTGAACCTGAGCTGGTCCAGCTAGAACGGTCTGAGCTGCAGCCCCCATCAATCTCAATCTGGGGCTCTGCAGCTGGGGTTGCAGTATGAGCAGCAAGCTGAGTCTTGCTCTGCCTCTGCCGCGGCCTCTGACGTTCCCTCGGCCTCTCCCCCTAATAGGATCCACTACTGCTGGAAGATCGGATTATTGGTTAGCGCAAGAAGAAACACGTGTTCTCGCCATCTGTGAGAGAATAAAAGAGTTCATGTAACTACCTGACCAGTCATTTTGAGATCTAGCACGTCATTTGGCAGTTTGGGGTGATGAGCAGCTCTGTTTCAGGTACTATGACTCCTAGGTGTGGTCAGAATTGAATTTCGGAAAGTTTAGAGTTGATTTGGAAAGAAAATTCTCATTTCAGAAGGTTCCTGCAGGTTCGCATCAACTAAGATTGGAATTTTTAGTAAACGACCCCCGAATCAGGATTTGAAGGTTCTTGCAGGTTCGTATGATGATTTCGGACTTGGGCGTATGTCCGGATCGAGTTTTGGATAACCCAGGAGCGTTTCGGCGTATATTATGGAAGATAGCATTTTAGAAGAACTTCATAAATTTGGGCTGTAAGGTATTTCAGTGTGATTGATATCCGTTTAGGATCCTGAGCCTGGGATTAGCTTCGTATGGTGATTCTGGATTTGGGAGCGTGATCGGAAGTGAATTTGGATGTCCGTAGGTCATTTTGAAGTCATTTGGCTAAAGATAGAAATTTGAAGGTTTTTGAGAAATCCGACCGCAAGTAGAAATTTTGATATCGAGGTCAGAATGCGATTCTGGAAGTTGGAGCAGGTCCGTAATGTCGAATATGACTTGTGTGCAAAATTTGGGGTCAATCGGACGTGATTTGATAGGTTTTGGCATCAGATGTGGAAGTTTGGGATTTCAAGTTCATAAAGTTGGGATTTGGGTGCGATTCGTGGTTTCGATGTTGTTTGATGTGATTTGATGCCTCGAGCAAGTCCGCATTATGTTTTGGATCTGGTTGGTATAATTGGACGGGGTCCCGGGGGCCTCGGGTGGATACCGGGTGGTTAACGGGTCAAGTTTGGGAGTTTGAAGAAGGCTGAGGTTGCTGTCATCTGGTGTGACCACACCTTCGAGGATTTGGCCGCAGGTGCGTCTATGGCACCTCAGGTGCGAAGGATTGATGGTCCGGCTAGGAGCGCATGTGCGATGGTATTTCCGCACCTACGAGGTCCCAGCTGCAGGTTATGGAGCGCATGTGCGAGGTTGGCTTGAGTTGAGGAAAGACGTAGGTGCAGATGGTCTGGTCGCACCTGCGGAATCGCGGGTGCAAGAGTTTGATTGCAGGTGCGAAAAATGGTCTGGGCAGAATGTTTTAAAATCGAGAATTTGTGGCCATTTCTTCATTTCTTCTTTGGTTTGGTCGATTTTGGAGGAGCTTCAAGAGAGGATTTCTTCATGTAATGTGAAGGTAAGTAATTTCTTCATGTTCTTAAAGTTAAATACAAGTATATGCATGGAATTAGACATGGAAATTGGTAGGACATTTGGTAATATTGAAGAAAACCTAGAAATGGTAATTTGGATTTTTAGCCATGAAATTGAGCATGGAATATAGAGTAAATTGTAGATTTGAGTTAATAAGGCTATGGGTAGAATATATCTTCGAGAAATTTCGGATTTCGGGTACGTGGGCCTGAGGGAATTTCGGTCATTTCAGTAAGCGGGGTTGGGAAATTTTACAATTTGGAATTGTTGCAAATATTAGAGTATATTTTCATTGGTTTGCCGTTATTTGGATAGTTTTGGGGCGTTGTGCATCCGTTGGAGTCGTCGGGAGGGCGTGGAAGCCGGTAATGGAATTTCGGAGCGAGGTAAGTCTCCCTTCTAACTTTGTGAGGGGAATTTTTCCCCTGCTACGTACGCACGAGGTGACGGGAGTCCGTGCGTAGCTACTATTAGGCCATGTCCAGGTAGTCTAGGACCCACTAGCATGCCTTACGTGTTGTACCTGTAATCCTTCCTGTAGTACGAAACTGCTAATATAATCGAAATCGTAAATGAATATCTAAAAGAAGACTAGAGTTCATCTTGTTAATCATCTAGAAAGAGGATTGATTCCTCCGGAGATAATTGTATACCTGGTAGGGTTATATTATGGAATATCATTAAACTTGACAAATGAGTTTCAAAACAAAGATTTAAGAGCTATACTTCATGTCCCTTTAAAAAAGAAATTTTACCACTTTCCTGAGAAAAATGCTTTCTTGATAAAATGTGGACTTATTGTGTGGACATGTGTAACTTCGGGTGCCTGAGTCACATGTATGATTTGCGAGCAGGATGACCTGTATTTGTGTGTATTCATATGAGCACCTAAGTCGCAGGTATGATTCTCGAGCAGGCTAGCTTTATTATTTTATGTATAACCGCGTCGCATGATCGATTCGCGAGCGGGGCAGATAGATGCATCTATGGTTCGGGCCGTTCGACCCTCGGCAGTGCACACTTTTATTATTGGTTGGTCTGTGTCGTTCGACCCTCGGCATTGTTTGTGCATGATACTTACCGCGTAGTCGCTATGATTTGTGCCTGATTACTGGCCTGAAATTTTAAGTTGTCAACTGAAATGACAGAGATTAAAAGTTATTAAAGAGTTTTGGAAGAAGTTGTTCCTTCCCGTTGATTAAATTTTTATTTGATTAAATCACCGATTATGATTAATTGTTATTAATATGACGAGGAATTAAAGTGTTAAATGTGGAAAGAGTTGATAATAATTATTCCTGATTTTAATAAATTTTCTATGACATTCATGCTTAGTGTCTCACTTGAATATACTAAATTGACCTCTAGCAAGTGTCTAATTCGACCTCTCGTCACTACCTCTCTGAGGTTAGGCGGGCGACTTACTGAGTACACGTTGTTTTTGTACTCATGCTACACTTGTTGTGCATTTTTATTGCACAGGTACTTTCATAGCGCAGTGTTGGATTTGAAGACTTAGGCGAGCTGCATCATCCGGAGGCGATCTGCAGCTGACAGAGTCTCCCTCATACTGTAGTTCATTATTTTAATTTCCTGGTCCACTTGTATTTCGGACAAGCTTTATAGAAATTGTAAAATTCTTAGAAATTGCTCATGTACTTGTGACACCGGGTTCTGGGATGTGTTGGGATACATTTGTTAAAATAGGACTATTTAAACCATTGTATTTACTTAACGGATTCTATTGAATTATTATGTAATAAGTGAAGGTAATGATTTTCATAAATGCTAAAACCGGAAATTATTTCAATTAATTAATGATTGGCTTGCCTGACAATGATGTCCGGCGCCATCACGACCTTATGGATTTTTGGTCGTGACAGTTCAATCAGTAGTTGAGATACCAAGAATCGCACGACAGAGTAGAAATAAAAACTGAGTTTGTTCCTAACTTCATAGCTTTTGAGAGATAAGTACAGACGTTTCCATACCGACCCCTCAGATCTATCAAGCTTGTTCGTGAATTGTGGGACCTATGCAACCTAGTGCTCTGATACCAACTTGTCACGACTCAAATTCCCATCCTTAGGGATCGTGATGGCGCCTAACACCACACTTGCTAGGCAAGCCAATGTTATAATTCGATTAGATATTTTTCCTTTGGTTACTTATTTAAACACAATAAAACAAATTTAGAGTAAATTAACTCTAATGATTTCCAGCGAATAACCTCATAAATAAAATGTTAAACAAATAAATAAACCGAGTCACGAGCTAAATATATATAACTCCAAGACTACCGCAGGGTCTGGTGTCACAATTCAGGAACTTCTAAGAATACTACAAATAATGGGCTAAAAGAAATAATATATCTGTTTTGACTTTTGAGTAAAATAAAACAGTCTCTATAAAGCTAGGAGAAGACTCTAGGAATCTGCGGACGCCGGCAGATATACCTCGTGTCTCCAAATGATGAATACGGCTACTAAGATCTCTTAACGCTGTCCGGTACCTGGATTTGCACAAAAGAGTGCAGAGTGTAGTATCAGTACAACCGACCCCATGTACTGAATAAGTGCCGAGCCTAACCTCGACGAAGTAGTGCCGAGGCTACGGCGGGGCGTTAACTACATAACCTATGAACAATATATATAATAAAGCAAGAAAGAAACAAAAATAATAAACTCGATAACTAGTAACTTGCAACAATAAATAAAAGCAGTCGAATAACTCTTTTCAAATATCAACTATAATCAACTCTTCAAAATTTTCCAACTTTCAATTTAAATCACAAGAGTATGAAATCCTTTTAAATAAAACCGGAGTTTTCCAAATCCATACTTTTGAAAATCAATAAAACATAAAAATTCACCCTTATCGCTCCTTGTTGCGGCGCACAACTCGCTCCCACCTATCCACTCTTATTGCTCCTCCCTATATATACACCCTTATTTCTCATGTTGCGGCGTGCAACCCAATCTCACCTGTCCACCAGACATATCATATCATTTTATTCATAAAAACTTTCACAATTCAGGCCAAGCCTTTCACAACATTTTTATATCAACAATTACAAACAGAAGTTGTAAAACTCATAAACTTCTTCAATGATCATTTCATAAAGAAGCCAACCGGAATTTATATACATATAGTAACACTGACAACCAGCTAATCCTTATGTAACACAACAAAACCAAAAGAACAACCAACACTTCCAAATACTTGAAGCAATACCTAACAATAAATCTGCGAATCCAAATAGAGATATAAACCTCAACAATTACAAACAGAAGTTGTAAAACTCATAAACTTCTTCAATTATCATTTCATAACGAAGCCAACCGGAATTTATATACATATCGTAACACTGGCAACCAACTAATCCTTATGTAACACAACAAAACCAAAAGAACAACCAACACTTCCAAAATACTTGAAGCAATACTTAACAACAAATTTACCAATCCAAATAGACATATAAACTTCAATGATTATGAAATACCTAAGCCCGGAAGCAAATAATTGGAAATCGGGGAAGGGATCATGTTTAAAAGACAATTTGGCGGTGCATAGATACTCGTCACCTCACCTATACACCACACATATGCGTATTCACATAGCATTTAACTGGGGATTCCTATTTCCTCAAGTCAAGTTTAAATCAAACACTTACCTCAATTTCGCAGGCCACTCACTGCTCAATTACCGTGTCATGACACAAATTTTTCCACCATCGGGACCGTGATGGCGCCTAACATTGAACCCGCTAGGCAAGAAAACATTAATGTTTATTTACCTTATTCATTTATTTTTAATAGACAACAGGTGATGTACAAATTAGCGGAATTTAAAATACGAGATAACATGATTAAACAGTTTGATATAATACAAATACGAAATCCAGAACCAAATTACTCCCAGAACAAGTGTCACAATCTCACGGACTGTCTATGAATACTACAAATAGGAGTCTGAACAAAATATAAGTATACATCTATCTCAGAAGTAAATAAGAACAAAATAGAAATAAAATAGGAGGGGACGCCAAGGCCTGCGAACATCTGCAGAACTACCTCGGAGTCTCCGCTAGACTGAAGGCAACAACCCTAATCTAAGGTCTGAAGGGTCCAGTACCGAGATCTGCACAAAATTTCATAGTGTAGTATCATTACAACCGACCCCATGTACTGAGTAAGTGCCGAGCCTAACCTCGGCGAAGTAGTGACAAAGCTAGGACACGACAATCAACTAAACCTGTGCAGTTTAATCATATAAGGAGAAAATAATAACGACAAGAAATAAGCAGCTAAATACAAAGAAAGGAGGGCATGCTGAAGGGAGGAAATATCAAATAATGAAAATAACGAAGTAAAGCAACACATTAGATATCAATTTAAACAACAAAAGTAACAACACAAAACAAGTGCACGATATCACCCTTCATGCTTTTACTTTCATCCTCACCAAATAATAAATAGAATGCACGACATCACCCTTCGTTCTTTTACTCTCATCCTGACAATAAATCAATCGAAACGGCACGGAATCACCCTTCGTGCTTTTAATATCATAACATGGCACGACATCACCCTTCGTGCTTTTAATATCGTAATTTGGTACGACATCACCCTTCGTGCTTTTACCCTCTCTCACAATATCATACACTGCATCAAACTTCGTGCTTTACACTCTTCCTCACCCAAACAAATCAATAACAACAATCCGACAAGGAAATCAACAATACAAACCACAATAATAAAGCCATAACATCCCGGCAAGATAGCCAACAGTAGAATCAATATCATCCCGGCAAGGGAGACAACTATAACCAACCTCACTTAGTTACTTAACTTCACGTAATAGTTCTTAACTTGAAACAATACTTAACAATGATCAATACAAAAGAAATACCACCAATATGGATAATTATCAAATTAAACTCAAGTAATGTTTGATGAAAAATCACATAAATCACAATATTCGACTCACGGGCATGCTTGACTCCAACGTATAGGTACTCGTCACCACACCTATACGTTGCACATTACACTAACACGTAGCAAATAAGACACCATAGCTATTCCCTAAAGCTAAGGTTAAGCCAAACACTTACCTCGAATTCCACGACCAAACTCAAGCCTCAATTACCGCTTTCCCTTTAGAACTCGCCTCCGATTCAATTGTATCTAAACATAATTAGCTTAATAATATCAATAAGTGCTAAATAATTCAACCCCAATGCTTAATTACGAATTTACTATCATTCTTCCCAAAAAGTCAAAAATCGACCCCGGGCCCGCTTGTCCAAAACACGAGGTTCGGACCAAAACCCGATCACCCATTCACCCACGAGCCCGATTATGTAATTAGTTTTGGAATCCGACCCCAAAACGAGGTCTAAATTCCAATTATACAAAAAGCCCTAACTCTATCCAAATCCCCAATTTTCTACCATTAAAACCCTAGAATGTTTTATAAAAGTTGATGAAAAACATTAGATAGTTGAAAGGAATTAGTTATTGGACACTTACCTATGATTTTGGAAGAAAATCTATTGAGAAAAAGCGCCCTAAGTCTTCTATTTTTGTGAATATTTGATAAAGAAAACGGTTGACCTCAAACTTAAAACACATTGTCGTAGGTGAGGAAAATTGGTCGCACCTGCGGAAATGGGCAAGGCCACTGAGGGCCGCAACTGCGGAGGTTTATCTGCTTCTGCGGAAACTTGTCGCACCTGCGGAAAGAGGGCAGGCTGGGCTGGACCGCACCTACGGCTGAAGGTCCGCACCTACGAGCTCGCACCTGTGGCCCTAGGCTCGCAGGTGCGGGCACACCAGAACTGGTGCACCAACAGTGATTTTCTAAGTCTAAACACCCTGAAACCAATCCGAAACTCATCCGAGCCCTCGGGGATCCAAACCAAACATGCATACAACCTCAAAAACATCCTATGGACCTACTCGTGTGATGAAATTAACATCTTAAACGATGAATTTAGCACCAAAATCAAAGATAAATCTCAAGAACTTTTAAACTTTCAAATTTTACAACCACGGATCCAAATCACGTCAAATGACCTCCGTTTCTTACCAAATTTTACAGGCATCACTCAAATACTATGTTAAACATGTACCGGGCTCTGGAACCAAAATACAGGCCCAATACTTTCAATTTCAAATATAATCAAATTTTTCAAAGACTCTTATAATTTCAGTAAAATAATTTCTTTCAAAAATTTGTTTCTCGGGCTTGGGACCTCGAAATTCAATTTCGGGCATACGCCCAAGTCCCATATTTTCCTACGGACCCTTCGGGGCCGTCGAATCACGGGTCCGGGTCCGTTTACCCAAAATGATGACCGAAGTCAACTTAAATTCAATTTTAAAGGCATAATTAGCATTTTCCTCAGTTTTTCATATAAAAGCTTTCCGGATATACGGCCGGACTATGTACGCAAAACGAGATGAGATAAAAGGAGGTTTTCAAGGCCTCGGAACACACTTTTGACTTTTAAAACAAGGAATGACCTTTTGGGTCATCACATACCGCTTTTCCTTTAGGATTTTGCTCTAACCCGCTCGAATCTAATCATATTTGTTTAATATCATTAATTTATGCTAAAGGAACTAACTTTACTAAAAAATAATAGTTTTTCTAAGTTTTCTAAAAAAAAACTAAAACCCGATCCCGAGCCTGCTTGGTCCAAACTCGGGGTTCAGACCAAATTCCGTCACACATTCACCCTCGAGCCCGAATATGGAATTAGTTTCGAAATCCGACCTCAATTCGAGGTAAAGATTCGATTTTTTACAAAATTCCCTAGTTCTACCCAAACCCTCAATTTTTACCATTAAAATTTTTGATTTTTGATTCAAAAGTAATGAAAAATATTGGGTAATTGAAAGAGTAGAGTTTAGAATTGATTACCTACACTTTGGGGATGAACTTTGGTGAAGAAAGTCGTCTCTAGGGCTTGGTAGTTCAAAAAATGGTGAAAGAAAAGGTTCTGCCTGTGTTTAACAGTGATTAAATATGACTGGGCAGGCCTTCATCGCGTTCGCGTGTGCCTGCACGCGTTCACATAGGGTAATGGGCCAGTGACCCTCGCAATCGCGTAAGGTGGGCCATGTTCGCATAGCACAACCAGGCTCCCCTCCCCCCAGGCCCAGTTACCCTCTGCGTTCCCGTAGCCCAGCATGCGTTCGCGAAGCTTTAATTGCCAGTGCTTCACGTTCATGTGAGGGTCTACGCGTTCACATAGAACAAAAACGACCCCCAACTATTTACACTACGCATTCGCGGCTGGGGTAATGTGAACCCGAAGAAGAAAAGGACTGGGCACCAGAAAACAGCAAAAACCAGCAAATTTAAGTGTAAAACATTCTGTGGCCTATCCGAAACTCACCCGAGCCCTCGGGGCTCTAAACCAAACATGCACGCAAGTCTAAAAATATCATACGGACTTGCTCGTGTGATCAAATAATGAAAATCACATGTAAAACTATGAATTAAACCTCAAAATTTATCATTTTTCTCAAGAACACTTAAAGTTTACTATTTCTCAACCGGTCATCTAAATCACGTCAAATAAACTCCGATTTTCACCAAATTTCACAGATAGTATTTAAATACTATCAAAAATCTGATAACAAATCTGTACCGGGCTCCGAAACCAAAATACGGGCTCGATACCAATGGTTTCAAACATTAATTCCTTTCTTTATTTAATTAATAATTCAGCAAAATAATTTGTTTCAAAAATTGATTTCTAAGGCTTGGGACCTCAGAATTCAATTCCGGGCATACGCCGAAGTCCCATATTTCACTATGGACTTCCCGGGATGGTCGGAACACAGAACCGCATCCGTTTACTCAAAATGTTGACTCAAGTAAACTAAAAGCAACTTAAATTCTAAAAAATATTATTTCTTATATTTTTTTTACATAAAAGCTTTCCAACTTCACGCTCGAACTGTGCACGCAAATCGAGGTAGTTAAATTTAATCACTTTTTATGGCTAGAAGCCTAAAACAGAGTCTTAATTCATAAAACGCCCCTTGGGTCATCACAAATATAGAAACTATAATATTTAATCGTATTTTTTAGTATACTATTAGTATATTTTAGTATATTTCATTTAATTGGTAAAGTACATGTATATGAGTATAAATTGCCTTATAAAAAATAGTGTAGCATGCATTTGTAAATGTGAAAGAAGCATGGGGAGGTAAGATCATTAAACTAATGAGACAGAATTGGAGGGAAGAAATAAACGGAAAATAAAAAATGCTAAAGGGTATATCTGAAAAATAAAAATGCCTAAATATCCATTATGCCTTCAAAAGTCGTGCGAAGTTACCATAATACCCCCATTCTGGACATTTTGGCCAAAACGAGTGTTGACAAATATATTTTCCATAATCTTAATACCTGTCATTACAAAACGTAGGCAGAGGCGGATCAGAATTTAATGCTTATGAGTTCCTGCAATTACCTCGAGTGAAATTTTCAATAGTATTTTGGTTCAAATTCAAACATTTATAGATATTTAGTAAATATTTCGAACACATTTACACTGTTTGGATAAAATCTACTAGATTCACGTGAATCTGTAGGTTGGGATGTATCCGCCCCTGAACGTAGATGGAAGCTGACTCTAGAATCATTTACATAGTACCTACTACATCGATTAGTAGGGGATGTTAGATAAAATATTTCAACAAAATAGTTTCTAACATATCTAACTAAACGATTTTACAGGCAAACACGAACATAATTTATAAACATATCCTCTGTCACAACCCCAAATTTCCCTCCGTTAGGTATCGCGATGGCAGACTAGGTGAGCCTAACAGTTACTGAATAACAAAAATAATAAAAGAAGGCTAGCAATCTCGATATAAAATCTCAACAGAATGAACAAACCTTTCCATAACCGGTAGTACAAGTCATAAGCTCTACAAAATCTTTCTATCAAATCTAAGTACAACTGTCTAGGAATAAGTAAGTACAGTTGAATAGAAATAAAACAGGAAGGTGACTCTGAAGCCTGCGAACGCAGCAGCAGGTTACCTGGAGTCTCCAAACGATCTGCGTAGCTACCAACAACCATAACTTGAAGCTGCACACAAAAATGTGCAGAAGTGTAGTATGAGCACATCACAGTGGTGCCCAGTAAGTATCAAGACTAACCTCGGTGAAGTAGTGACGAGGACTAGTCCGGACACCCACTGGTCTAATAGATAAAAGACATAGCAGTAATGACCGAAACAAAATATTTATCTAAAATCTTCGAATATAATTAAAGGCAGGAAATATAAAGCGGAAGGAAGTGTGGTGATTAAAGCAACAAAATAGCATGACAGAAATACGCAGAGAGGAAAGGACAGCACGCGAGCCAAAGTCGTAAATCACAATACCATAAAACACTCCAACTCAGCTCCGCATCAATTTACTCACATCAAGTAGTAGCAAGTAGGCTCAATAAAAACCAGTCAAATCCTCGGGTAAAAACCATTAAAGAATGAGTTAATATCGAAAACTTTTGAAAATATAACCTTTTCAAGATATAGGAAAAATCTTCTTTGAAGCATACTTTTTCTGAATGTATATGTATATATTTTTATAAAAGAATTCGTTAGAACATAGTTCGCTTAAAAATACGTTATATTAAAATATGCTCTCCCAATACTGCTCATTCAAATATCATTTGTTCAAATATACTTTCCTAAATACTGCTCTTCAAATATCATTTATTCAAATATACTTGCCCAAAATATTGCTCCTTCAAATATCATTTATTCAAATATACTTTCTCAAATACTGTTCTTTCAAATATCATTTGTTCAAATATACTTTCAGAATAGGAGTCCTTCGGAACTACTTTTCTCGGAGATAATTGCCTTTCAACTATACATTTCAATATAAGTATATGTGTATACATGTATGCTTTTCAATCCAAATCTCTTCAATGATAAATCACCGGAACTCAGTCCGTAACTCAATAGATAATCATGCAATGCAATGCAGGGGAAAGTCTCAGGTCTCGGCCCGCAATCCCAATATAAATATGCAATGCAATGCAGGGGAAAGTCTCAGGTCATAGCCCGCAGTCCCAATGTAAATATGCAGTGCAATGCAAGGGAAAGTCTTAGGTCATAGCACGCAGTCCCAATGTAAATATGCAATGCAATGCAAGGGAAAGTCTTAGGTCATAGCACGCAGTCCCAATGTAAATATGCAATGCAATGCACGGAGAGAAAACAACCAGAACATAGCGGACACATTGCACAAACCACAACGAGCACCACAGCAAACAGAAGACAAATGCAAGGTGCGACGATAAGTTCAACACGAGAACTTCAATCAAAATAGTGGCTAAACTCACTAATAAGAAGAATTCACTTAAGAGAGAAACCAAGTATCAATGAAGCAATGTAACGAGGAGAAAAACCTAACAATTTTAGCAAAAATTCACAATACTCAAGTCAATAAATAGAGAACCAATCATCCCAGCAAGGGAAACAACTATAACCAATCTCACCTAATAGTTTGTTTCACGGAATAAACTCAGCTTAAGCAATATATTCAATATTAAAAGGCACCAAGGAAACACCGCCAATACGAGTGATGGCCAACTATACCTAAGTAGCATTTAAGGTGAATCATATAAATCATCATGTACGACTCACGGGCATGCTTGACACCAAACTATAGATATTCCAATTCCTGTTAAACAATTATACGACTCGATGATATTAATTCTGATCAATTAGGCAGTTTATGAAGAAATTTTAGCATAGTGATAGAAGAGGGAAAATATTCAGCTAAGTCAAATTAAGATCAAATAATCAACAAGGAGGAATCGAAGTCAAGGAAATCTAATTCAACTAGAAGAGGATGAAGCTAGTAATCAGAAACTCAACCATAACAGTTACCACTTCATACGCCGGAGATATAGGGACCCAAGAATCCTAAAAGGCCAACCGATTTGCAAATAAGTCCGAGTACGCACTCGTCACCTCGCGTACATGGTCTACAATCAACATAGAAGACTCAAATCCTAAGGGGTAGTTCCCCCACACATGGTTAGGCAAGATACTTACCTCAAAGATGACAACCCGGTACTCAAAAATATACTTCTCGGGCGGAAAGACCTCCGGATGACTCACAATCAACTAAAACAACTTCAAAATACACATAAAACGAATAAGGAACTATTCCGAATTAAAGTTTCAATCTTTACAAAAATATAAAAATCGACCCAAAAGTCGACCCTCGGGCCCGCACGTCGAAATCCGACAAATTAAAAATTTCGATTACCCATTCACCCACGAGCCCGAATACATAGTTTGTTTTGAAATCCTACCCCAAAACAAGGTCAAATTCCCAAATATTCAAAAAGCCCTAACTCTACCCAAAATCCCAATTTCTACCTTTGATTTCATATTTTTAGGCCTAGAATCTAATAGATGATGATAATTATTGAAGAGAACGAGGTTAGAATTACTTACCTATGAAGCTATGGTGAAGAAGTTCTTCAAAAATCGCCCAAGAGGTGTGGAGAAGAAAGGGTTTGTGAAAAATGGTGAAGAATCCCATAACTATTCTTTTTTTTGGCTTTAAAAATCACTGGGCCAATATTCCTCTATGCGTTCGCGACCCCTTGGCCGCGTTTGCGAAGGCTTAACTGATTTGGCCTATGCGTTCGTGTGCTAAGGGCCACGTTCGCACAGGGTAAGACACAACCAGCCCCCCAGGTCCCCTCTCTACTCTTTGCGTTCGCACCCCCTTGAGTGTGTTCGCGTAGAGTAACAATCTTGTGCTCCGCGTTTGCACTTGATGTGGTTCGTTCGCACATAACAATCCCACCCCATCCCAGGACAGTGCTATGAGTTCGCGATCGAACCTATGCGTTCGCATAGCACAAATTACCAGACATCTGAATACAACAATAAACACCAGATTTTCTATGTTTTTACACCCCGACGCCTACCCGAAACTCACCCGAGTCCTCGGGGCTCAAAACCAAATATGCAGTCAACCTCTACAACATTCTACAGACTTATTCGTGTAATCAAATTACCAAAATAACATCTTAAACGTCGAATTAAACCTCAAAATCAATGAAATATTTTAAAACTTCTTAAAACATCAATTTTTGCATTTAAGGTCCGAATCACGTCAAACGAAGTCCGTTTCTTACCAAACATCACAGATAACACATATAAATCATATCGAACCTTTATTGGGCTCCGAAACCAAGATACGGGCCCGATACCACAGGTTTCACATAACATTTCATTTTCAAAATCCTTTATATTTTTCAGAAAATGATTTTCTTTAAAAATTCATTTCTCGGACTTGGGACCTCGGAATTCATTCGGGGCATACGCCCAGTTCCCATATTTTCCTACGGACCCTCCAGGATCGTCAAATCACGGGTCCGAGTTCATTTACCAAAACTGTTGACCAAAGTCAACTTTATTCAAATTTCTAATACAAAATTATCATTTTTATCAGTTTTTCACATAAAGGCTTCCCGACTACCTGCCCGGGATGCGCATGCAAATTGAGGTGAGATAGAAGGAAGTTTTCACGACCTCGAAACACAGAATTAGCTAGAAATATACGGGATGACCTTTTGGGTCATCACAACCTCCCCCTCTTAAACACACGTTCGTCCTCGAACGTGCCAAGGTTCCCCTTGAACTCATCCAATCACTGATGGTATACTTCTAACACGTAGCCGCGTGTGATCCCACGTCACCCCATCCTATGTAAGCCTAACGACACCATCACAACTGCAATTTAGCCTCCCTATCACCACCGATGAGCCTCATATCTCAGTTTCTCACCTTCTACTATTTCTCAAAAGTCCCGATTCTAAATCCATATCCGACATTAACCTCAACCAGTTGTATCAACTCTGGTCTACACTCATAAGGCACGACCACACAATTCAGCACATCACACATGAGCTCAAATAACTCTTTTGATCACAATAGTTGCCCGAACTCAACTCAACATTGGCAATTAGCCCCACCTTTAAACAAACTCTATTCCAAAACCTCATAATATTGGAAGTGATGAAACAAGCATGAAGATTCCATTATTAGACACCCAATTCACCAAGCCACCAGGCACACATCCCGCAAGCTAAAACTAATGGAGCACATAACAAGAATGACTGAATATGATTATAGAAACATATAAAGGAATTATCAAACAATCCTATAGGCATAATTCTCTATCAATACTGACTTATCAAAAGTAATATAACAACGAAGAAACAAGGCATATGAACAAATAACAAGGATTCCATCCTAATAAGAATATCCACAACGGTACTCATCCCGGTCTAAATATATCAAATCACAAATATCACGAGGACCTCGGCCTCAACTCTAAATCACATATTGAAAATATAACATGCCAATTGAAATTTCTCCCTTAACTCATCTCAGCCGATAGAAGTCATAATACTAACTGAACTCACATCTCAATAGAGTATCAAATCAAAGCAAGTAAACAAAGTAGTCAGGAAAAATCATATAAGGCTCACCATAATGAATAATAAGGACTCGCCCCTAGTTTGACCACTAGCAAAGATGAAACAAAACAATGGTAGACACAGCTACTACTCATAAAATTTCCCAACAAGAGAAAACACAAAGATAGGGTGCAAAACATAAAATTCACTCATAAAGGAAACACCGAATAAGAGAACGCGTCCTAATCAACAGGACTATAGTGAAATACAATAGTACCCCACTTTAGCACATCAAACCATACCTGGGTGATGATATCTGACACGACGGCCTCTAGCCTATAGTATGCAACACATCAACGGGTCGGGTCTCCCCCTCTTAGGCGCCTTCTATCCACCTGAACACCCTGCTATAACTATCCCACCTGAATCTGGAACAATTTCTTACCCTGTGGCTAACATCTCCACACTGAAAACAATCTCTCTGCTGATGTGGTTGTGGAAGACATACGATACGGATCCTTGGAGACCCATGAGTATCTGAAATGCTCCCATGCGAAGCTGGTAATGCAACTGAACTGGTTGACCCAAGATTCTCTACCGTGCCTGAGTCCCTCAATGAATCTACAGACTCGCCCTCTAACTGAAGCAACCAAGTGAGGTGTATATCTGGCCAACTCACTGAATCCGATGGCGTACTCCAATGGTGACATAGCGCCCTGACGCATCTGCTCAAACTCCGTACGCTGTGCATCCCGGTGGAACTGAGGTGCGACCTCTCTCAAAACATCTCCGAAAACTAAATCCATGCTGATAAGGCTAACTCGGCCAGGCTACCCCAACTCATATGCTGCCACCACTGATCAATCCACTACTATGGACCTGAGACGTGACAAAAGCAATCTCGCTCGTCTCCACAATACCCAAAGTACGAAGAATATGGTGACACTCCTCCAGAAAACCCTGGGAAGCACCTGCCGCCAATCCACTGAAAGATAGAAGGGTGGTACTTCCAGTACCACTAAATCCCAAGGTGCTCTACCTCCGATGTTGCTGTCCCAACCACGGGCTGAACTGAAACCACATGCCGTACTGCCATGGCATTTGGAACTTGACCAATATGATCTCGCTGCTCTGGAGTGCATCTTAACTGAGGCACGTGCTCCTCGTTGGCCTCTGCCTCTGACCCTTGTGACATTTTCTTCGGGGTAACATCATCCGGAACCGCCGCTCGTGTCCCCACCATCGGTGAGAGAATGGAAAGATAATTTCAAACTTTAAGATCAATGAACTCGCACGATAGGAATGAAGGAAGTGAAATTGTTCTGATAGTTTCGTAGCCTCTCGAAGATAAGTACGGACGTTTCCATACCGATCCGCAAGACTCACTGAACTCGCTTATGACTCGTAGTACCTATGAACCTAGGGCTCTGATACCAACTTGTCACGACCCCAAATTTCCCTCCGTTGGGTATCGTGATGGCACCTAGTCTTAGGAACTAGGTAAGCCTAACAGTTACTGAATAACAACAATAATAAAAGAAGGCTAGCAATCTCGATATAAAATCTCAACAGAATGAACAAACTTTCCCAAAACCAGTAGTACAAGTCATAAGCTCTACAAAATCTTTTTATCAAATCTATGTACAACTGTCTAGGAATAAGTAAGTACAATTGAATAGAAATAAAACAGGAAGGTGACTCCGAAGCCTGCGAACGCAGCAGCAGGTTGCCTGGAGTCTCCTCAGCAACGATCTGCTCAACTACCAACAACCATAACCTGAAGCTGCACACAAAAATGTGCAGAAGTGTAGTATGACCACACCACAACAGTTCCTAGTAAGTATCAAGACTAACATCGGTGAAGTAGTGACGAGGACTAGTCCGGACACCCACTGGTCTAAGAGATAAAAGACATAGCAGTAATGACCGAAACAAAATATTTATCTAAAATCTTCGAATATAATTAACGACAGGAAATATAAAGCGGAAGGAAGTGCGATGATTAAAGCAACGAAATAGCATGACAGAAATACGCAAAGAGGAAAGGACAGAATGCGTGTCAAAGCCGAAAATCACAATACCATAAAACACTCCAACTCAACACCACATCAATTTACTCACATCAAGCAGTAGCAAGTAGGCTCAAGAAAAACCAGTCAAATCCTCGAGTAAAAACCTTAAAGAATGAGTTTATATCGAAAACTTTTGAAAATATAACCTTTTCAAGATATAGGAAAAATCTTCTTTGAAGCATACTTTTTTTGAATGTATATGTATATATTTTTATAAAAGAATTCGTTAGAACATAGTTCCCTTAAAAATACGTTGTATTAAAATATGCTCTCCCAATACTGCTCCTTCAAATATCATTTATTCAAATATACTTGCCCAAAATACTGCTCCTTCAAATATCATTTATTCAAATATACTTTCTCAAATACTGTTCTTTCAAATATCATTTGTTCAAATATACTTTCAAATTAGAAGTCCTTCGGAACTACTTTTCTCGGAGATAATTGCCTTTCAGCTATACATTTCAATATAAGTATATGTGTATACATGTATACTTTTCAATCCAAATCTCCTCAATGATAAACCACCGGAACTCAATCCGTAACTCAATAGATAATCATGCAATGCAATGCCGGGGAAAGTCTCAGGTCTCGGCCCGCAGTCCCAATGTAAATATGAAATGCAATGCAGGGGAAAGTCTCAGGTCATAGCCCGCAGTCCCAATGTAAATATGCAATACAATGCAAGGGAAAGTCTCAGGTCATAGCCCGCAGTCCCAATGTAAATATGTAATGCAATGCAAGGGAAAGTCTCATGTCATAGCCCGCAGTCCCAATGTAAATATGCAATGCAATGCAAGGGAAAGTCTCAGGTCATAGCTCGAAGTCCCAATGTAAATATGCAATGCAATACAAGGGAAAGTCTCAGGTCATAGTCCGCAGTCCCAATGTAAATATGCAATGCAATGCAAGGGAAAGTCTCAGGTCATAGCCCACAGTCCCTATGTAAATATGCAATGCAATGCAAGGGAAAGTCACATGTCATAGCCCGTTATCCCTATGTAAATATGCAATGCAAGGGAAAGTCTCAGGTTATAGCCCACAGTCCCACTGTAAATATGCAATGCAATGCACAGAGAGAAAACAACCAGAACACAGCGGACACATTGCACAAACCATAACGAGCACCACAGCAAACATAAGACAAATGCAAGGTGCGACGATAAGTTCAACACGAGAACTTCAATCAAAATAGTGGCCAAACTCACTAATAAGTAGAATTCACTTAAGGGAGAAACCAAGTATCAATGAAGCAATGTAACGAGGAGAAAAACCTAACAATTTTAGCAAAAATTCACGATACTCAAGTCAATAAATAGAGAACCAATCATCCAGGCAAGGGAAACAACTATAACCAATCTCACCTAACAGTTTGTTTCACGAAATAAACTCAGCTTAAGCAATATTCAATATTAAGAGGCACCGAGGAAACACTGCCAATACGAGTGATGGTCAACTATACCTAAGTAGTATTTAAGGTGAATCATCTAAATCATCATGTAGGACTCACGAGCATGCTTGACACCAAACTATAGATATTCCAATTCCTATTAAACAATTATACGACTCGATGATACTAATTTTGATAAATTAGGCAGTTTGTGAAGAAATTTTAGCATAGTGATAGAAGAGGGAAAATATTCAGCTAAGTCAAATTAAGATCAAATAATCAACAAGGAGGAATCAAAGTCAAGGAAATCTAATTCAACCAGAGGAGGATGAAGCTAGTAATCAGAAACTCAACCATAACAGTTACCACTTCATATGCCGGAGATATAGGGACCTAAGAATCCTAAAAGGCCAACAGATTTACAAATAAGTCCGAGTACGCACTCGTCACCTCGCATACACAGGCTACAATCAACATAGAAGACTCAAATCCTAAGGGGTAGTTCCCTCACACAAGGTTAGACAAGATACTTACCACAAAGACGACAACCCAGTACTCAAAAATAGACTTCTCGGGCGGAAAGACCTCCGGACGGCTCACAATCAACTAAAACAACTTCAAAATACACATAAAATGGATAAGGAACTATTCCGAATAATAAAGTTTCAATCTTTACAAAATTATAAAAATCGACCAAAAAGTCGACCCCCGGGCCCGCACCTCGGAACCCGACAAATTACAAATTTTGATTACCCATTACCCACGAGCCCGAATACATAATTTATTTTGAAATCCGACCCCAAAACAAGGTCAAATTCCCAAATATTCAAAAAGCTCTAACTCTACCCAAAATCTCAATTTCTACCTTTGATTTTATGTTTTTATGTCTAGAATCTAATAGATGATGATAAATATCGAAGAAAACGAGGTTAGAATTACTTACCTATGAAGCTATGGTGAAGAAGTTCTTCAAAAATCGCCCAAGAGGTGTGGAGAAAAAAGGGTTTGTGAAAAATGGTGAAGAATCCCGTAACTATTCTGTTTTTGGCTTTAAAAATCACTGGGCCAATATTCCTCTATGCGTTCGCGACCCCTTGGCCGCGTTCACGAAGGCTTAACTGATTTGGCCTATGCGTTCGCGTGCTAAGGGACGCGTTCGCACAGGGTAAGACACACCCAGCTCCCCAGGTCCCCTCTCTACTCTTGTGCGTTCGCACCCCCCTTGAGTGCGTTCGTGTAGAGTAACAATCTTGTGCTCCGCGTTTGCACTTGATGTGGTGCGTTCGCACAGAAAAATCCCACCCCCTCCCAGGACAGTGCTATGCATTCGCAATCGAACCTATGCATTCGCATAGCACAAATTACCAGACACCAGAAGACATCAATAAACACCAGATTTTCTATGTTTTGACACCCCGACACCTACCCGAAACTCACCCGAGCCATCGGGGCTCAAAACCAAATATGCACTCAACCTCTACAACATACGGACTTATTCGTGTAATCAAATCACCAAAATAACGTCATAAACATCGAATTAAATCTAAAAATCAATGAAATATTTCAAAACTTCTTAAAACATCAATTTTTGTATTTAAGGTCCGAATCACGTCAAACGAAGTCCGTTTCTTACCAAACTTCACAGATAACACATGTAAATCATATCGAACCTGTACCGGGCTCCGTAACCAAGATACAGGCCCGATAACACAAGTTTCACATAACATTTCATTTTCAAAATCCTTTATATTATTCAGAAAATAATTTTTAAAAAAAATTCATTTCTCGGACTTGGGACCTTGAAATTCGATTCCGGGCATACGCCCAAGCCTCATATTTTCCTACGGACCCTCCGGGATCGTCAAATCACGGGTCCAAGTCTGTTTACCAAAAATATTGACCAAAGTCAACTTTATTCAAATTTCTAATACAAAATTATCATTTTTATCAGTTTTTCACATAAAGGCTTCCCGGCTACCTGTGCGGGTTGCGCACGCAAATCGATATAAGATAGAAGGAGATTTTTACGGCTTCGGAACATAGAATTAGCTAGAAATATACGGGATGACCTTTTGGGTAATCACATCCCTCATGACTGCTATATATATATATATATATATATATATATAAGTCTTCCTAAGACCCGATTACAAATAATGACAGGGATATTCCCAATATTTTCTGTCAACATATCCTTTTGAGAATAAATAAAAATAGAATACAACCTAGTACCTAATATTACAAATTTTGAATAATAATAATAATAAAAGTAATAATAAGAATTAACAACAATAATGAAAATAATTAAGTACTCATACTTGTTTAAGAACGACGCACGTAATAGTTGTTGTATAGAAATAATAATAATAATAATAATAATATTATTAATATTAATAACAATAAAGTATATAATATTATTTTTACTCATTAATTGGATGGTCTAGTGTGGACGCATGAGACTGCATAGTGCATAGTCTTCTTACTCAAAATAGATATAGGTCTGGTCGTTGCAATGGTTGTTTAATTGAGCATATATGATATTGCACGAGAATTTTAGTAACCTTTCAAAGTGGAAATTCAGCAAATTTATTTTTTTACCGAAGTTAAACAATTTGAATTATGAATTTTCTTCAATCTTTTAACATAATGGGAACCACATTGAGCTTTAACTTGGTTATAACTTTATCATTCATTATATGTTAGAGATCTTCCTGTATTCTTTCTTATTATTCTTCTATTTACGGGCTGAGCACTCTCCGAAATACTTGTCAATGATCACTAGATATATTGTTACACACGCGCTCTCTATATATATATAAAAGAAAAGAAAATGGTAAAACAAACAAAAGAGTTTGTAATATCCTTGAGCGAGGTCCACTTCTGCTTCTTGCCTGAGTTCTAATTAATTTTAGTTACTATTGGAATAAAAAGGTACTGACAAGTGAGCAAGTGTCACCTGTGAAGTGAAAACTAAGGTCAATAATAAAAATAAAATTATAACAAATAAAGTCGAGTCTTTTACATAGAGATCAATGAATCACATAGTGATACTAATTAGTAGCTAACTGTCACGATCCAAAATTCATTAAAGGTCGTGATGGCGCCAGACACTGTCAGGCTAACTAACACAAAATAGTTAATTAAATTTTCATTTTAATATTTTTGAAATTATTTCTTTCATTACATAAAATAGCAAATAATGAACTTCCACTGAGTAACAAATGTCTTTACCAAATTCAAATAATGGATAAATCCAATAGTCATCTCAAAACCCGTGTCAGAAGTGCATGAGCAATTTCTAAAAAATAAGATGTAATAAAATAATCTATCCGGAATATAATTGGACAGTAGAGGAGGTACAATACAATACTCTGAAAGAGACTCTACTGGCTGCGGTCGTCTTGAGAGGTTCATGTCACGACTCGAATTACCCTCCGAACGGTCTCGTGACGGCACCTAGTCCCTACGACTAGGTAAGCCTAAAAC
>MDKI01120557.1:0-15084 GCA_005239505.1 Nicotiana paniculata | reverse complement strand
TAGTTAATCTTTAGTTTTAATATTTTCATTCAGTTGTAGTAGTTTAAACAACACCAAGTGAAACTTTAGTATTCTGACAACTTGCTTGATACGTTAACTCCCTGTGGGATCGACTCTGTGCATAATACCCTGAATTATATTTGCAACGCCCGCTTAGTCTTTTGTTAGAAATAGTTGAGTGTGATAAATTTGGATTGTAATTTTTTCAATCCGAAAACCAAAAATCCAAACCGCAATTTTATATTCAATCCGAACGGCCCGAAACCCCACCCCTACTTTCCATAGCACCCATTTTATGAAGAAATCTCTCTCTCTCTCTCTCTCTCTCTCTCTCTCCTCCTCCTCCTCTCTCTCTCTCTCTTCCTTCTCTTTCCATAGCACCCATTTTGCGAAAATCTCTCTCTCTCTCTCTCTCTCTCTCTCTCTCTCTCTATATATATATATATATATATATATATATATATATATATATATATATATATATATATATATATATATATATATATATATATATATATATTTCTGTTCGATGTTTTTTTTTCTTTAGAACTTTTTTTAATTATACTTGGATGATAAATTATCATAATCGTTAAGTTTTCAAAGAATTGCACACGCTAAATTTTATCGTTAATGATTAGCATACAGTGGTGCCCACGTCGTGCTCAAATCCTGGGTCCGTCCCTGCCTGTATCTCTCGGAAATAATGCAGGGCTATGTGAAATTTGTTCAATCTAATGCAACCTACCAATAAAATCCCGAATGATGTTGTTTGCAACAAATTATTTGTGATACAAAATAAATTGCAAACAATATAAATATGAAGAAATATAATTTTATTGATAAAACAATGTGAGTACAAGACTATTTGTTTCATTGATTCATCTCTCTAAATCGTTCTCCGTAATTCGAGGGTTTAACCAGGGTATTTCTCAAACGTAGGAGGATGCGAAGTTCCTTAGGATGTATTTGATCTCCCTTAAAAGAAAGAACATATGTTCATCACTTCGGCGGCTTTGAGAAAGACAATATTTGATGTCTTTGATCTCTTTGTGAATATTTCATGAATTTTTATGGAATTTCGAGATGTTTTCAAAGGGAATACGTGGTCCATTTCTATATGTGTAGCTAGGTTTTTGGGTAAAGTACCCTCCAAGCTAGAGTTTCAGGTATAGTAGCCTCCAAGTTAGGGTTTCAGATAGAGTAGCCTCCAAGAAAACCTCGATGGACTCTACTTGTAGTATCTTAAATTTAGGATTTTGCCCAAATTTCATATGAAGTTGATCCGATAAAATTTTGATGTTTAAAAATTCCCCCTACTTCAAGGCTTGCTTAGGCGTAGATTTACAAGATCTTCGTAGACGAGGCTTGAAGTACCAGCAAAGAAGACACCACATTCTTTTCACCGTGAGAGAAGAGATGAAGGGCATATTTGGTCCCACTAAGCGTGCCAGAATTTGTAGACAATAAAATGCATCTAGAAAATATAATCAAGACCGAAATAATATTGCAACAATCATAGTATTTGATTTCAAATAATTTGAGTGTACAATCTCTATGAATCCTCTGATTCTTCTTTTCAAAAAGTAAATAAATTCAAGTCCTTTGAGCTTGAGCTTGAATATGTAGTTGTTGCCACGAACGATGATCTTGAATTCAACTAGCATGAACTTTGATTTGAACTCGTACTCCTTGAATCTTGATTTTTTCTTCGTACTTGATCTTGAACTTGATTGCTTAAAGAAAACTTGTAAAGAAATTTGCGGCGTTTGATCCACGAGCTCTCTCTTGCTTCTTGTTATAACTTTTGGTGTCTTTTCTGGGTTATGAAGACCCCTATTTATAGTTGTGGGAGGGAAGAGTTATGATAAGAATAAACTCTTTCTGACTAATCAAATCGAAGTGTTACAAGGCCACATTTGATTGGCCAAAACATGGCACTTGCACACGTGGAGCGGCTCAACGGCCTTTTAATGTGACTTGGCATGCCTTGTCATTTTGACACATAGTATGATCCTATTGGCTCTTCCGTTTGACTGAGGGCGCCACGTCATTTCACACGTGACACAAAACTGGGCCTCTAGGAAGATGATATCTTGGGCCTAATGAAGTGGGCTCATCATTTATAGCCCAATTAAATGGGCTAGCCTAATTATATTGGACTTATATAATTAAGGAATTTTTACCTCCCATAGCAAAGGTTGATACCTTATTTATTTTAAATAAATACCCTTTTAAAAATTATATTCCATAGCTACCTTTTGATTTTTATAGCCAAAAATCTATCTATGGTCACCTCCTACCCTTAAGCCAGAAAATACGCTTTGAATTATTTTTCTCACTCATTTTTCAGATTTTCCTCCACCCTCTCTCTCTCAACGACAGTCTTTCTCCATGAATACAACCATGATTCTCCACTGATTCATCTCCATTGTCTTGGAAAATTTTCATTGAGTGATCATCAACGGCGGAGAAGACAGAGAGCGGCAAAACCACCCATTGAAACTCCCTATAGCTCTCTGCTTTCACTGCACCCATTGCTATTTTTGTGTTATTGTCGCTTCTTATATATTGTTCCCTAATCAATTAGATTTATGCCCATTCCGAATCTAGATCGGGTCGAACTGGCAGCTTCCACCTTATTATTACACAGCGATAACAATTTTCTTTCATTGACATGGCAATATCTTAGGGACATTGAATTGTTGAGAAGAGCATTTAACAGGAGATATTGAGTTTCCGGCAGGTGTGCATATAAATACTCAGATGGAATTTTTACCTCTTATAGTACATCTTCCTTTCTCATCCATCCATTTCTGCGTTTCGAGTCAGAATCGCGGCCCTCTCCACGAGATAATATTAGGGTTGTTATTGAACAAAGACGACGGAGTTTGGGGCTGAACAACTTGAAGATTCTGTTAATATATTTCAATGTATTTCAATGTATTTCGTTGTATTTTCATGTATTTCATTGTATTCATTGTCTTTTTTTCATTGTATTTCAATGTATCTTGTTGTATTCCACGTATTTCAAATGTATATGTGTATTCAAATTGCTATGTTTTGTTGTATTATTGGCTGGGGAAAATATTCAGCATATTTCGTGTCAAATACAAATTATAGGTGATTTAATTGAGTTAGTTGAGTTATATTAGGAGTCTATTGTGTCAATTGATTCACTTTCCGTTTAAAAACAGCTGAATAGACCACGATTTGCGCTACTTACGTTATTGTATTCACAAATACATATCGTGAATACAGTCTAATACAATCGAATACATTCCTAAAAATATGTCGAATACAATCGAATACAATAATTGTCTAGCTGAATCCCCTATTTCACGCCGAGTTTTGCTACTGTATTCAAGAATACAGTAGCTTAAATACATCGATACACTCTAAAAAACTGAAAACATAGCTATAGGAAGTAATATAGTAAATGGTAGCTACAACTAACTAATAGCCACTAAACAATAGTGGTTTGTAAAAATTTCTCTATAATTAATCCAATTATATTAGCTCATAATATTTATTTGGACTATTATATTTAAAATATAGTCCAAATTATTTATTGAATTTAAATTCAATAAATTTTACATGGCCTAGAAACTAAAGCAATACTTTTCCAAGATTGTGTATGGCGCCCAACCTTCACAAGGAAAAGACTTCAACGTATAATTAATCTGAGTTCTCTTTTCCCCGATAAATATATATTCAGTTGAAGTTGTATTTAAGGAAATTCTAAAATGCTTGGTCGAAAAGGCAAGAAAGAAGGCATGCTTTTATTTAAGCGGATTAATTAGGTAATAAGGCAGGAAGAAATTCATACCTGGATTGAAAAAGTTGATTTAACAACCCATATATACTTTTAGTTTGTTAGCACATAGATCCGTCTTCTATAGAAAACTTTTGAAGTTCGTTCTTTTTATGTGTAGCAAGTAGAAACCATTGTTGGTGTTGTCATCCTGATAGCTAGCATTTTTTAGCATTTGAAGACTTACGTACATTTGAGAAAATCTAAAAAATGCAAAATTGGTGATTGCTACAATAAATATCGTTGATTCAATACATGGATCATTGATTTGGGCCGAAAAGAGTATTCACTATATATCATGGGATGCAGTGGGTCATTTTCATATATACTCATTTTTTAGGCCACCATTAAAGTTATATTAAGGTAAAATGGCCTCAGAGCCATCTAAACTTGCACTCAGTTGCCAATTCGGTAAAATAAACTTAAAAGTTTTTTATTTGAACACTTCAACTTAATCATTTTAACATTAATAAACCACTTTTGACTATTGACCATGCTTATGTGGAGATGTCATAGTTGATTTGGTGGAGCTACGTGCAAATCACGCTTGTAAGACGCGTGACTATGCTAGTTTCATTTTTAAAAAATACTAAAACTATAAACAATAAAGAAACAAAGGAAATGTAAAATCAGTCACTTTCTTCCCTTACCCCTTCGCTAATTTCTTCCCCTTTTTTGTTCATTCTGTTCCTCTCCCCCATTAATGTCGTTCCCTCCACGTCTCCTGATTCCCCTTTAATTTCTCCTCTTCTTCCTTTTCATGATTGATTTCCTTTTTCTTATGATGAAAATTTTGTGCAACTTTTTGATTTTGCAGGGATTGTGATTTTGATTGGTCTTAGTGGTTAAAGATGAAAATGTGATAATTATCAAATTAAAGGTGATTTTTGATGAGGTCACTGGTGGATTTTTCTAGGGCAAGTTGATTGTGCTTCTCTTAGTTGCAGATTTGGATGTTCGGGTTTTAAGAGTTGAATTCTATCCGAATTTTCATGTATCATCTCATGCAACACCCCTATTCCTTCCGCCCCCATGATCCTAGCAGATGTAGCGAATAGGAAAAGAAAGAAAAAAAAGTTAAAACTAATCAATTGGTATTTTTTAATTGATTTGGAAGTTTTAGAGTGGAGAAGGATGGAGTTCATAGTTTATTTGGAGGATTTTAGAGTAGATGAGGATGATGTCTATGGAGGATTAAACATAAGGCGATGCGGGGGCTGCCATGGTGTAGAAGAAGAGAAAGAAAAAGATTTTTTTAAAATTTTAATAAATTGGTGAAAAAATACTGGGACCTATAAATTACACTTGTCAAACAATAATAGGCTAAGAATATGACTTGTCAACTGTGTCATAGAGATTGAGAAACACGTGCAGCTGGAGGTGTTTCATTCTGTCAAGTATAAGTGTTCAAATGGAAAACTTCTAAGTTCATTTATCGGGTTGGCAATTGGGTGAAAAGGCAGCGATTCGTCCGATCGTTTCGAGAGTAGTTGGTTCAGGTCCGGAGAGATTTCAGAGTGAATTGAGACACTTAGTCTCATAATGGAAAGCTTACGTTGGAAAAGTTGACCGGATGTTGACTTATATGTAAAGGACTTCAGATTTGAATTTTGATGGTTCTATTAGCTCTGTGGGGTGATTTTGGACGTAGGAGTGTGTCCGGATTATGATTTGGAGGTCCGTAGTAGAATTAGGCTTGAAATGGTGAAAGTTGGAATTTTAGAAAGTTTAACCGGGAGGAGACTTTTTGATATCGGGGTCGGATTGAATTTTCGAAAGTTGGAGAAGGTTCATAGTGTAATTTGTGACTTGTGTACAAAATTTGAGGTCAATCGGACGTTATTTAATAGGTTTCGGCGTTGTTTGTAGAATTTAAAATTTTCAAAGTTCATTAGGCTTGAATACATGTGCAATTTGTGTTTTTGATATTGTTTGAGGTGATTTGAGGATTCGAATAAGTTCGTATGTTATTTTGGGACTTGATGGTATGTTTGGTTGAGGTCCCGGGGGGGCTTCATATGGTTAACGAATCATTTTTGGACTTAGCTTGATGGATGAAGATTGCTGGTGTAAATTTTCTTATTTCCTCTAACACGTTCGCGAGAGAGGTCTCGCGTTCGCGAAGGGCATCTGTTGGCAGAGGAAGTTTCTTTCTTCGCATTCGTAAAGAAGAGGACGCGAATGCGAACGTTTGGAATGAGAGTGAATCGCGAACACAGGTATGGTGACGCGTTCGCAAAGAGGTATTGATGCAACTGGGGACCCCAAGCTTTTGGTCTACGCACTCGCAGGGCAGTGATCGCATTCGCAAAGAGTGGGGTTGGCAAGCTTCGCATGCGCGAGGCTACGGTCGCGTTCGTGAAGGTTTAATTTGAGGGGCAGTCAAAATGGTCAACGCGAATGCGAGAGGAAGGCCGCGTTCGTGATGAAGGCATCACTGGGTAGTATATAAAGATTCAAAAATGAGGGTTCTGGGATTTTTCACATTTTTAACATTTTTGAGCTCGGTTTTGGAGATTTTTTAGAGGATTTCCAAGGTGATTCTTGAGGTAAGTTCCTATTCAATAATTATGTTTTCCCACTACTTTCCCACATAGTTGGTGTGTTTTTTAGGTGAAATTTGGGGGTTTGAGGCTAGGGATGTGGAGAGTTGATTTTGGGGATTTGAATGGCCATTTGGTGTCGGATTTTGATTAAATTGGTATGACTAGACTCGTGCGCGAATGGCCTATCGGATTTTGTGACTTTTGTTGGATTTCGAGACATGGGCCCGGGGGCCAATTTTTGGCCACTTTCGAATTTTGGCTTATAATTTCGTATTTTCTTGTGGAATTGATTCCTTTACCCTGTATTGATTGCATTGTACTGCTTGTGGCTAGATGTAGGGTGTTTGGAGGCCGATTCGTGAGGCAAAGGCATATTGGAGTAGAAGTTTGCTCGGATTGAGATAAATAATAGTTCTAAATCTGGTTCTGAGGGTATGAAACCCCGAATTATGTGTTATATGATTGTTTTGGAGGTGATGCACATGCTAGGTGACGGGAGTGTGGGCGTGCTCCGTGGGAATTGTGACTTGGTCCATTTCGTAGAATTGTAAAGTTGAATAACTTGTTGTCAGCTTTATGCTTTCCATGTGTTATAGAAATTTGACTATAAATCATGCTAGAAATCATGTTTAGGCTATGTATTTGTGTCGTAGGGACCCACGGAGGTCGTGATACCTGTTGAATCTTCCTGCTTATTGCTACTTGTACTCAGTCGTAGTCCTACTTGCATATTATACCTCAGTCTCTGTTATTCCTTGTTGATACATTATATCATTTATGTTTTGGGCTGATTTTCCTTGATTATTCAGAGCCCATGAGACGAGAGAGGTTGATGACTGAGTGAGGCCAAGGGCCTGTTTGTGAGGTATTAATACAATAGCACGTGAGTTGTCCGTGCGGATCCAGATATTTATACTGTAGCATATGAGTTGTCCGTGCGAATTCTGATATGATACTGTAGCACGTGAGTTGTTCGTGCGTGTCACGACCCCAAATCCATAACTCGTGATGGCACATAACCTAACTCGCTAGGTAAGCCAACTAAAAACTATCTAATTCCAATAATATTGACAAGACAATTAAACGAAAGAAATTTTAAATCTTTACATCTCCCAAGGACTGGTAGTACAAATCATGAGCTTCTAAGAATAGAGTTTACAAAGCTGAAATGAAATAATTACATAGTCTGTTGAAAAGTACGTAAAGAGAGTTTTATAGATCTAAGGCTACCACGAACAAGAGGTAGCTACAACCGAGACGCAGGTACATCTTCAATCCAGCTCCCATCGATCACAACAACATCATCAGCCAACATCTGCACGCAAAGTTCAGAAGTGTAGTATGAGTACAACCAACCCCGTGTACTCAGTAAGTAACAAACATAACCTTAGGTTGAAAATAGTTACGAGCTAATAGTTCATAACATCATAACAGCTCATACAAGTAATAAAAGTGGTATCTCAGAAATAAAATGCCCAGATCATTCACAGTTCCAGGAAATAGTCATGCTTTTCAAGTATCTCAGTGAAAACCCAAATCTTTTACCGAAAATGCCAAAAATACGAGTGCATTTGAAAACTGTGATTTTTTTCAAAAATTCGTTTAACAATAAGTAAGATGTTTCATTTTCAGATAGCATGAGGAAAGTGCGTCTCTATGCCTACATGTCAAGATACATGTAAAATCATAAGTGCCCCAAAAGCTGGGTAGCAGAAGGAAATGCATCTCTATCCATGTATCTCAAGTACGCAAGACAAATGCAATGCATCTCGATGATGAGCTCATGTACTCACACTCTCATAGTACTCAATCTCACTATCTCGCATTCTCTCTCACTATGCTCAATGCTCAGCTCACTCAATCACTCAACGTTGTATAATACTCGTTGCGGCGTGCAGCCTGATCCACATATATATAGTCGACTACGCTCACTGGGGGGTGTGAAGACTCCAGAGGGGCTCCTTCAGCCCAAGCGCTATATCACTGCGGCGTGAAGCCCGATCCCATAAAATGTAAACAACATATCGCTTCGGCATGCAACTCAATCCCATAAAACGTAACCAGTATAACATGTTGCGGCGTGCAGCCCGATCCCAAGATATCACTCTCACTCAAGCCCTCCGCCTCACTCAGTCATCAATCTCTCCAGTCTCACTCATGGGCTCACAACATCATGAAACTAGCCCGACAGTAATGATATGATGTATCAATAAATAATAACTGAGACTGAGATATGGTATGAATGCATGGATATGACTGAGTATGAAATATCAATTAAATATGTGAGATGAAAGTAAGAAACGACCACTATAGGTCCAAATAGTATTGGCATAACGCCTAAACATGATGTCTAGCATGATTGAGAGCTTAACTACTTTATCATATGGTAAAAATACGAAAACTAACAAAGTACGGCCACTATACAGTGCCATGGAAGAAACAGTGTCCCAATTCACACGGTGCATACCCACACACCCGTCACCTAGAATGTGCATCACTTAATACCAATCACATAACACGTATTACGGGGTTTCATATCCTCAACACTAAGCTTATAATAGTTACTTACCTCGAACAAGCCAATACTAATGCCGAGCAAGCCAAGCGATGCTCCAAAGATGCCATCACACGCGTAGCAACCTCCGAACGGCTCAAAACTATCCAAAATCAACTCAAATACATCAGATAAATCCCAAGGAAACAATTCCAAATGATAAAGATCGAATCCTCAATCAAAATCAAAAATCGGCCAAAAATCACACCCGGGCCCGCGCCTCATAACCCAACAAAGCTCATAAAATCTGATAACCCATTCAATTACGATTCCAACCCTACTAGTTTCACTCAAATTTGACTCCACTTCGATGTTCAAAACTCAAAAATTCATATTAGGAAACTTTAGGCCAAAACCCCTAATTTCTCTTTAAAAATTCATCAACCAATTGCAAGAAATGAAGATAGATTCATGAAATATAACCAAAACCGAGTAGAGAACACTTACCCCAATTCATATGGTGAAATTTGCTCCAAAAATTGCCTCAATCCGAGTCCCACATCTCAAAATATGAAGAAAATACCAAGACCCTCGATTTAGAGCTTCTGCCAGTAATTTCGCATTTGCGGATAAGTGGTTGCATCTGCAACCTTCGCTTTTGCGAAAAAAGTCTCGCATTTGCGAGACAGCCTCGACCCTCCAGCGGTCGCTTCTGCGATGCTCAGAATCGCATCTGCGGACACGCTTCTGCGCAAAATCTTCCCCATTTGTGGACTCTCACCCAACAGTGTATTCTCGTGCATGTGCACCTAGCTCGCTTATGCAGCCATCGCAACCTGGGCAATACCAGTCGCAGGTGCGGAACACCAGAACCAACATCTTAGCAAAAATCCAAAATGCGATGAAATGATATAAGCCTCGTCCGAAACTCACCCGAGCCACTCGGGACCACATTCGACTATACCGGCAAGTCCAATAACATAAAACGGACTTAATCGAGGCCTCAAAACACACATAAAAATATCAAAACGAAAAATCACACCTCTAATCGAAATCTATGAACTTTGAACTTTCAATTTCCAGAACTCGCGTCGAAACATATCAAATTATCCCGGAATGAACCCAAATTTTGCACACAAGTCCCAAATGACACGAGGGATATTCCAATTCCCGGAACCACAATCCAAATACTCCTCAAAGTCAACTTTCGGTCAAACTTATGAACTTTCCAAACCTTCAATTTTCCATTTTTTTTCAACTTGTGTCAAAACCTTCTAGAAACATCCAAATGCAAATCCGAGCATACGCTCGAGTCTAAAATCATGATCCGGACCTATCGGAACAATCAAAACTCCGTTTCGGGGTCAAATTCACAAAAAGTCAAACTTGGTCAACTCTTTCAACTTAACGCTTCAACAATGAAATTCATTCTTCCAAACCGATTTTGAATAACATTAAAACCGAAACTGACAGTTCATATAAGTCATAATACATCATACAGAGCTAATCATGCCCGTAAACTACTGAGCAAAGTGCAAATGCTCAAAACGACCGGTCGGATCGTAACATTCTCCCCCACTTAAACATATTTTCATCCTCGAACGTGCCAAGAGTAGTTCCCACAACCATCAGACCGTCGTACAACCTTTCCATGCATATACCCGAGGGTGATCCCACGTCACCCTATCTCATATAGGTCTGATAACACATCATAACTGAAATTCCTCAATTCAACCTAGCCCACAAGCCTTAGAACCTAATTTCCAACATCCAAAATTTCTTATAAGATTTGAATCTCGCAACCTACACACTGTATAAGTCTGAACAAGCTGTACCCAGCCGCAACCATAACCCAAAATACAATCGCATGATATATCACATAACGCAGATACCTATAGCAAAATTTTCGATCACAGTAGCTGCTCAAAACAACCCAACCCCGGTAATAAACCTCATATCTAACAAAACCTCATTCTAAAACCCTCGTACACTGCCAATAATGAAATAATACGCAGAATAACCTTTCATCAAATCAACATGCCATGGAGCTCCCTCTCCTTCAACAAGAACTATAGCTAATTCCTAAGCCGACTTCCGATATTATCCTTCCAAATATACCGCAATCAAATCCGATAGCACCCATCCTAGATCCGACGACTTCATCTTATCGAATACCAACTTCTCTACTGACACACAACGCCAATACTACCCAGAGCCACAAACCGTGCAATCCATGCACCAATAAGCAATAATCCAAATGTACTCAATCACGAAAATGACTCAAATAAGAGAACCGTCCCTCAAGCTCAACGGGTACCACCACAACGAAATGCTAAGAACCCATCACACACCGTAAAACCATCACCCGACTCTAACACAAAGGTTCATAACTGCGCTGTAATGTGCCACCCTATCCAATCGCTGGTCTATATCATATACCTCGAGCCACCCTGCTCAAAATCAACAATCACGCGAGATTCGACATCAAGTACCCAAAGTGCATTACCATAACCACGGAGAATCAGATGACACAATTCCACACAAAACCCGAAAGAATATAACCAATACGCCCTCAATCATGCAACACCCAATTACTCATCTCGCTCAAATTCCACTATAAGACCACAATAGAACTGCACCATGTGTTCCTAAAACCAATGAATCACAACTTCTCGTAGCATAGAAGAGTAACTCATAGAAATTTACAGAACACGAATAAGCTCACCAATAACTGAATGGCACATCCCTCAACAATAGCATTATGGAGCCACCCAGTCCGACGCGGTGTAGAATACACATCCTAATTGTGCCTAATAATGGACCCCCGAATCAAGTCTGGGCACCCACTATACACCACTTGCTCCTCACACCAATAGAAAATATACCCTTCGAACCTTGGTAAAACTATTGACAACTCTTCGAAACCCATTTGCACATAACAAATCTATCAGAACCGAATCTGTCTAACTCAACCCAGCCACGAAGGTCGCCAGAACCCAAGAGCATTGCCACGAAACACCTATAAAGACTAGGCGCGTCATAATTACCCAAAGAACCAATCATACTCATTAATGTGCTGATCCAACCTACTACCAAGCTGTCCTATTTCTCCAAGTCCTTTCCATATTGCCTTCAAATTGATACTTCTCCTTACTAGAACATCACAACCCTTAACCAAAATTCACCACACAAGGGACCCTAGTATAAAACCACAACGCCCTTAGGCCCATAAGCCACTGACTTCCCTCTTAAGCACCCCAAAGCACCATAACCGAGACACCCACTCTAAAGAGACCTCATGTGAACCTAAAACTGTTTCCTTCACCTTCTTGATACTGAAATGCATAACCCCCAATGATATAAAAATGCCACAAATCCCGACACCGTCCAATGTAACTCTCAGTTTCTAGCCATACACAAATCTTAAAAATTCCAAATCGCTATATTTAAATCTTGAATCTATTAGAGCCATCCTCGAGAGTAATCCACTCTTCTCAAATATCAATTAAACTGACCAAATGGACCAAACGACCTGTGCCCCATTAGCGCACCAACACCCAAGGGAGTAACCCACACTCCTAAGCAACCGAGCAAATTCCTACTCCATGCACACTACAACCTTCACGACTAACCACTCAATCATTCCATTATTCCCATATACCCATAGAGTGTAATACAACCCGTATCCAGAAATTCCCTTACTCGAGTCATCCTCAACCTCAACCCCTGTAGTCATAACCGATTCACTAGCCTACCTCAAACCGAAACCAATACAACACATAATCGTGCAATCAACTCGTTGATAGCAAACTCCCCTACTTGGCTCAAAGCCATAGATCAAAACACACAATAACTCACAATGCCTATACTCTATTACCGCCATGACACCACAGTGATTAAACTAAATCCTTCCTGAGCTCCTGTAACACCAACCATCTAATACTTCAAATTATCTGCAAATCTCGCATTCACCCTTGTAATAGTCAAGCCAAGTTCCACAAGCGATCCGAACTCAAATTGCAACATATATCATTCAGTGGTAAAAGGGAACTCTCTACAAAACATCATAGGGACCACACAACCTCAGGATACCTCGCGGAGGTAACCCACCTACTTTTCCTCAAGCTGACATCTCTCTATACTCTTCACAGTCATAACTATTATGAAATCACTTTATCTTCCTGAGTCTGAGTTCATAACACGACACGAAAATCTACTTTACTCCAACACTAAAAAAACATGAGAGGTCCTTCAACACACCTATAACTCGAGGCCATACGCCAAATCAAGACAGAAATCAAACACACAATAGTCCTTGTTACATCGCAAGTAAACTCTTCTCGTCACATTCGAACAGTCTGAACACATCTCACTGTGACATTATACTCACCACATAGTCATCCAATCCCAAATTCCAATAACAGGGACACCACCGGACATATAAGTCCCAACAACATGTGCTCACACAACAAATCGCCGTGCTCAAGCTACCGTAAAAACCCGTCCTCAAATCCTCCAGACTGGCCCATCTTCAGCATGCCAAAATTACATCTCACACCTTAACCGTGGAATCACAAGCCGTCATTGCGAAGCTGCTACCGAGCGCATGCAAATGCGGGGAAGGAATTCAAAGGCTTACGCTTCAAGATGAATCAATACCGCACGATAAGGAAAGAAATATGGGAAGTATATCCTAAATGTCTTATAGCCTCTCGAAGATAGGTATGGACATCATCATACCGATCCGCAAGACTCTACTAGACACTAGCTCATGACTTGTAGAACCTATGAACCTAGAGCTCTGATACCAACTTATCACGACCCCAAATCCACAAGCCGTGATGGCACCTAACCCGACCCAGCTCATTCACAGTTCCAGAAAATAGTCATGTTTTTTCCAATATCTTAGTGAAAAAACAAATCTTTTACCGAAAATGCCAAAAATACGAGTGAGTTTGAAACTTGTGATTTTTCCCAAAAATCTGTTCAACAATAAGTAAGATGTTTCATGTTCAGATAGTATGAGGAAAGTACGTCTTTATGCCTAGATGTCAAGATACAGGTAAAATCATAAATGTCCTAAAAACTGGGAAGCAGAATAAAATGCATCTCTATGCATGTATCTCAAGTACGCATGACAAATGAAATGCATCTCGATGATGAGCTCATGTACCCATACTCTCAGAGTACTCAATCTCACTGTCTCGCATTCTCTCTCAAAATGTTCAATGCTCAGCACACTCAATCACTCAGCGATGTACAATACCCGCTGCGGCGTGCAGCCCGATCCACATATATATAGTCAACTGCGCTCACTTGGGGTGTGCAGACTCCTGAGGGTCTCTTTCAGCCCAAGCTCTATATCGTGGCGGCGTGCAACCCGATTCGATAAAAAATAATCAAAATATCTCTACGGTGTGCAACCCAATCCCATAAAATGTAATCAATATAACATGTTGCGGCGTGTAGCCCGATCCCAAGATATCACTCTCACTCAGGCCCTCGGCATCACTCAGTCATCAATCACTCCAATCTCACTCACGGGCTCTCAATGTCATGAAATTAGCCCGACAACAATGATATGACGTATCAATAAATAATAACTGAAACTGAGATATGGTATGAATGCATGGATATGATTGAGTACTAAATATCAATGAAATCAGTGAGATGACAGTAAGAAACGAGCACTATGGGTCCAAACAGTATTGGCATAATGCCTAAACATGATGTCTAGCATTATTTATAGCTTAACTGCTTTATCATATGGTAAAAACACAAATATCAACAAAGTATGACCACTATACAGTGCCATGGAAACAACAGTGTCCCAATTCACACGGTGTACGCCCACACGCCCGTCACCTAGCATGTGCATCACCTCAATACCAATCACATAACACGTATTACGGGGTTTCATACCCTCAGCACTAACCTTAGAAGAGTTACTTACCTCGAACAAGCCAATACCAATGCCGAGCAAGCCAAGAGATGCTCCAAAGATGCCATCACGCGCGTAGCATCCTCTGAACGACTGGAAACTGTCCAAAAGCAACTCAAATACATCAAATAAAGCCGAAGGAAACAATTCCAAATGATAAAGATCGAATCCTTAATCAATATCCAAAACCGGCCAAAAAATCACACCCGTTCCGCGCCTTGGAACCCAAAAAACTCACAAAATCTGACAACTCATTCAATTACGAGTCCAACCATACTAGTTTCACTCAAAT
>MDKI01195887.1:0-19199 GCA_005239505.1 Nicotiana paniculata | reverse complement strand
TCCACTCCTTTGCTGGTTGTTGTCGTTGGAGTTTGACATAGTTCAGAGGATATTACTTGAAAACCAAACAAAGATTATCAGATCCCCGGTAACAGAACCAATTTGTTTAACCAAAGAATTAGACCCTTTGACTAAAGCTTATTTTTAAGATGAACTCGGGTTACTGATAATCAAGGAAATGGAGAAAAATGAATAACAGAAAATATTGCAGAAATAGAAAAGCGAAGTCAATTATATTCGAGAATCAGATGCCTTTACAAGCTGTATTCCCCTCCCTTATATAGGAGATTCTTATAATGTACAACTCTTGCTATGGTTGCTAATTAATGACTAATTATGACATTAATGAGGCGTTACAAAGGATAACGGTAATTGGGGTACGGTTACATAGCGTTCGAATAATCAATTGTGGGTTTTTGAATCTGCCCGTAGCTTTGTCTAGATTCATTCTGACCGTGTCTCTCCCCTGTTTTGATCAGGTTGAGTTTCTCGTGGCTGATAAGCTCGAGGGTTTACTGAATCGTGCCTCTTTGTTCTGTACCTATTCAAAGAATCACATCCAGCTGTCGTGTTTTCCTGTGTCCACGTGACTGGCTGAGTTGTCAAAAGCTGGCTTACGTGTGAAACTCTTTTTTACCAATACAAGCCGGTTATGGAATTTCGGAGCGAGGTAAGTCTCCTTTCTAACCTTGTGAGGGGGAATTGTCCCTATAGGTGAACTAATTAAATATGTGCTACTATTTGTGGGGGCTACATACGCACGAAGTGACGAGAGTCCGTGCGTAGCTACTATTATGTTTATGTCCGGGTAGTTTAGGACCCGAAAGCATGTTTTATTTGCCGTTCTTGTATCTTTGCTGACGAAATTCAAAATGTTTAAACCTTACTGAAATTGGTAAAAATGGATTTCTGGAAAAGATTTAAATACTATTTTTGTGATCTTTAAAAGAAAAATTTGTCATTTACTTGAGTATTTGTTTTCCCGATGTAGTCGGGGTGGAATGTTGATTGTGTATGACTGTTTGGGACCGCTTCACAATTTACATTCCACGAGCAGAGTGTTATTTCCCCCCCTCTCATGGGAGCAGGCCGTACACCACGGCGAGATTGAAAGATACATTATGGTTAATATTGTGTGTGCATGTGACCTCTTCGCAATTTACATTCCGCGAGCAGAGTGTTATTTCCCCCACTCTCATGGGAGCGGGCCGTACGCCACAGCGATATTGAAAGATGTAATTATGGTTCGGGTCATTCGACCCTCGGCAGTGCACATACATGATTATTATGATGGCTCAGGCCGGTTGTCCTTATCCCGTATGAGCATGTTAAATTGTTAATGATTTCATGGATTTTGAAGTGACAAGATATTTGGGGGAAAATGAAGTAGTAATTGTTTATTTAAGATATTTGGGGGAAAATGAAGTAGTATTTTCATTTACTTTCAGTATTTATTTGAATTATAGTTATCTTTAATGTTTACTGTTTTTATCATCCTCGTATGCTTATTACTGATATCATATCTTATTAAATTATTTTGTTGGACCTTAGTGAGTGTCAAGTAGACCTCTCGTCACTACCTCTTTGAGGTTAGGCGGGATACTTACTGAGTACACGTTGTTTTCGTACTCATGCTACACTTGCTGTGCATTTTGCTGCATAGGTACTTTCATAGCAATTTGGCTGACTTGTAGACTTAGACGAGCTACATTACTCGGAGGCGACCCGCAGTCGGCAGAGTCTTCCTCTATGTATCGTATTTTCATTTTTATTCCTTGTCCAATTTGTATTTTGGACAAGCTTTGTAGAATTTGTAAAATTCTTAGAATTCGCTCATGCACCTGTGACACCGGGTTCTGGGATGTGTTTGGGATGTATTTTATCAAAATGGAATATTGGACTGTTATTTCTACTTAACGGAGTTTTGTTTAGTTATTATGTAATAAGTGAAAGGTAACGATTTAAAAAAAAAAATACTAAAATAGGAAATTTAACTTAACCATTTAATGATTGGCTTGCTGAAAGTGGTGTACGGTGCCATCACGACCTTATGGATTTTGGGTCGTGACACAAAGTGAATGTGTAACTTGCTTTGGGCTTTAACACCTTATGTCACGACCCATTTCCGGAGTCGTGATGGCGCCTGTCGTGGAACCAGGAAAGCCACCCATTTTATCTAACTAAATACAATTCCCAATATAATGCCCTTTTTAACAAGTCTGAAATCAATAATAATAATAATAAATCCAATATTTTTGGGAAACCAGTTTATGAAATTCAAAAGACCAAATCCTACTAACCCCGGATCCAGCGTCACACATTCATGAGATGCTAGTACTTAATACAACCAAAATAAATGACTAACATAGTCTGTAAAATAAATACGACAGGTAGAAAGTAAAGAGAAGACGAGATCACGGTCGCCATTTGCTACCTCGTCAACTCTGATGAACTGCTGCTACTCATTGACCAGAGCTGAATTCTGCTGTACCTGGATCTGCACACAAGGTGCAGGGGGTTACATGAGTACACCAACTCAGTATTAACGAAACCAAACTACGGGATGAGAGGTAGTGACGAACTAAACCTCCGATAATTCAACAACAATATATGACTTGGACATGACAGTAATATATCAGGAAATAAACACGATGCATCAGTATATGTCTGTAACTCTGCATACTAGCATGAATTCATATAGAATCAAGAATGATGTGTACTCATTAATCAAGCTCTCATAAGGTGGTCCACTCAGTACTAAAATACGGCCTTCAGGCCCAGGGAAGTCCATCCCGGATATTACATAAACACAAGTGACACAGTCACCAAGTACTGAGGAAAAAGGCCGATCCAGCCCCCACAGAGAAAATCCATCTCCGGAACATAATGCTCGGACAAATCCATGTCCGGGGAAATCCATCCCTCAATATCTGTGCGCTCACTGGGGGTATATAGACTCCGGAGGGGCTCCTTTCAGCCCAATCGCTATATCAAGCCAATGAAGGCATGATTCCAGGATCGCTGTGGTGTGCAGTCCGACCTCATAACTGTCTTAAAACCAGGCTCCAAGACTCACTCAGTCAGTACCTTCCAGTCTCACTTACAATGCTCCAACATATGAAAATCAGCTCAAACCAATGAAAATATAGAATAAACTAGCAACTTACGAGACTGAGGCATGAAACATATACTATAACAAGACTGAGTACATGAAAGCAATAATCACAGATAGAGACAGCAATAATCGACCATTCGGTCTAAACACATCGGCATGAAGCCTTAACATTTATATTTAGCATGATTTATATTTCGTTCAAGGTAAATACCACCTTCACAGTACATATATCAACCTGAGATAACCATTAGACAATGCCATGGGATGAGCCAGGCTACAAATATTCGGTAAACGCCCGCATGCCCGTCACTTGGAAAGTGTGTCACCTTAATGAACAACAATTATCAAATAGTTTGGGGTTTCGAACCCTCAGAACCAAGTTTGAAAACGTTACTTACCTCAAAACCGGCTAAAATACTATTCCGCAGTGCCTTTGCCTCTAAATCCGGCCTCTGAGTGCTCCAAATCTACCAAGTTCAGATTTTTATCATCAATTTATGCTTAAGGAATAAATTCTAATCGAAAAGTATCAAATTTAGTCCAAAACCCGAATTTGGTCAAAACTCGACCCCCGGGCCCACGTCCCGAAACTCAGAAATTTTTATACCAAACTATTCTTCATCATCCCACGAATCCGTACATATAAGTAACACTAAAATCGGAGTTCGTTTGACCCCTCAAATCAATCCCTAAAGGTCTCAAAATCTCAAGCCCTAAACCCACCTTTTTCTACTGATTTTTGTGAATTTATCACTGATGTTATGCTCTATAATCATCCATAAATGAGTTTTAAGGTCCAAAACACTTACCTCTATGAATAACAATGATTTCCTTCTTCAAAAATCGCCCCCAAAGCTCTCTGTCCGTACAAAAATGGTGTAAAACAGGTTCAAGTCGCGGAGGGTTTAATTATATACTGCCCAGTAATTTCTTCACTGCGATCGCGACAAAAGACACGAGATTGCGGCTCACAATAGCTCAACCTCACGCGATCGCAACCAAATTCACGCGATCGCGAAGACCAATTGACTTCACCCCCACGCCCCTGTCATGACCCTACGCGATCGCGACCTAGCCCACGCGATCGCACTTCACCTTCTTCCAAACTTACGCGATCGCAACTTGATTCACGCGATCGTGATGCAAAATTTTACCTGTCCCTCAGAGTGTTTTACACGATCGCAGCCTTTGTCATGCGATCGCGATGCACAATTCCTTGCTGCACAAAAACCAGAAAACCAGCTCTTCCTTTAAGTCTAAAAATGCCTGTTAACCACCCGCAATCAATCCCCACCCCCTCGGGACACCAACCAAACTTACCAACATATCCCATAACATCATTCAAACTTATTTTCTCTCTCAAAACACCAAAAATAACATCAAAACACCAAAATTACATCGGGTTCAAGCCTAAGAACTTTGAAATTTCTAAAATCCACCAATGATGCCGAAACTATCCAAAACAACTCCAATTGACCTGAAATTCTGCAGACACATCCAAAATGACATTACGAACCTGTTCCAACTGTCGGAATTCCATTCCTACCCCGATAGCCTATTTTCCACTGCCGACAGGAAATCACCAAAAACTAACTTTCGCCAATTCAAGCCTAATTCTACACCGGACATCACAAAATTATTCTGAACACACTCCTAAGTCCGAAATCACCTAACAAAGCTATCCAAGCCGTAAAATTCGCATTCCGAGGTTGTTTCCCAATAAGTCAACTCTTAGTTGACTTTTCCCATTTTAAGGTTATTTTTAAAGGCTACATGACTGAACTCTCCCCACAACCACTCAATTTCCAGCCTATCGACTCTAACATATCAATAACAACACTTAAAAATGCAGGTTCTACGTAACGATAGACCGGGTCGTTACACCTCACCATTGTTTGCTGTCTGCAAGTATAATTCATGGTGCCTGCAATACTCTTGTAAGTCCATTCTAGCCTTCGGGTATCCTTTATCTTACCTTTAACATCCATCACTGTGTTGAAAAAATTGTCAAAATAATTCTTCTCAATATGCATGACATCAAGGTTGTGACGGAGAAGATTATCCTTCCAATAAGGCAACTCCCAAAATATACTCTATTTCGTCCAATTATGAGTAACACCATATCCGGGGAATCTATAAGGTGGAGCTTCAGTAAATTTACTGAAGTTCTGGACCCTTTCCCAAATTTCCTCACCTGCAAGTATCGGAGGTGGAGAATCATATTCTATTTTATTCTTTTTTATTTCATTTTTCATCCTTCTAAACTCATGATCATGAGGCAAGAATTGACGATGACAGTCAAACCATGATTGCTTTCGGCCATATTTCAAAGTGAACGCTTTACTATTTTCCATGCAGTAAGGATAAGCTAGCTTCCCAGTAGTCATCCACCCAGACAACATTCCATACGCATGAAAATCGTTAATATTTCACATTAAATTAGCACACAAATTGAAATTCTGCTTGGTTGATACGTCATATGTTTCAACACCATCACACCATAATTGTTTTAGCTCATCAATCAAAGGTTGCAAATATACATCAATCAAACTTTTCAGATTACGTGGATCGAGGATAATACAATTTAAGAATATATATGGACTAGTCATACACAACTCGGGTGGTAGTTATAAGGTGTAAGAAAGACAGACCAACATGAATATGGTGTCGCAGATATAGAAAAAGGCGTGAAGCCATCCACACACAGACCTAACCGAATGTTCCTTGGTTCACTAGCAAAATCTGGATATGTCCTATCAAAGTGCTTCCAAGCTTCTCCATCTGAAGGATGACACATAACACCAGGTGGTCTTCTATTTTCAAAGTGCCATCTCATATGAGAAGCAGAACTCATCGACGCATATAACCTCTTTAACCTAGGTATAAGAGGTAAATAATGCATCGCCTTGATAGCGACCATATCCCGCTGGAAAGCCTCTTGAAATGAGGCTTTTCGCAAAATTTGCAACTGTCTAAAGTTGCATCATCTTTATAATATAACATGAAACCATCTTCACAACAATCAATTCTCATTGACGAAAGTCCTAACTTAGAAACCAATCTCTTTGCCTTATAGAAATCACCAGGTAAGTTGATATTAGTGTCAACTAGTTCACTCATAAGGTCAATGAAAGAGTCCATGGCTGCTTGAGAAATATTCCAGTCAAATTTTATACTTAGTAATCTAACTGCAAATGACAGCTCAGAGTGCGGACTTCCTTCACATAGTGGACGACTAGCTTCCTCTAACTGTTCATAAAAATGTATTGCGTCATCATTAGGATTTTTTTCAACATTTTCATTGGGCTCACCCCCGAAGTGCGTCCCTAAAGCATCTGCAACCATATCCTGAATTCTAGAATCAAGATTTGTATTCTCCACCAACCTACTACTTTCACCAACAACCATGTTATGAAATATCCCACGACTACCATCGATCTCTCCATAATTAGTCCACACAAATTAATTCTCTATAAACCCCTTCCTATAAAGATGAAGCTTAACTTCCTCTGGTTTTTCAAACTTCATACAGTCGCACCTGACACAAGGGCACCTAATTACTCCTTCACTTTGGTAGGGTGGAAGTGACATTGCATGTCTAATAAAGTCATCAACCCCTTCTACAAAATCCTCCCGCAATCCCCGCCGATTAGGATAATTCCTATTGTACATCCAAGTACGATGTTCCATCTATACAAATAAAACAAGAACAAATTAATTTAGTTAATTCATATCCTAATATTTTTTTTAGTTAATTCATATCCTAAAAGTTCCAATTCATATTCTAAAAGTTCAATTCATATCCTAAAATTTCAATTCATATCCTAAAATTTTAATTTATAAACTAAAAGTTCAATTTATAAACCAAAAGTCCAATTCATATCCTAAAAGTTCAATTCATAAATTAAAAGTTCAATTCATATCCAAAAAGTTCAATTCATAAACTAAAAATTCAATTCATATCCAAAAGGTCCAATTCATATCCTAAAATTTCAATTCATAAACTAAAAGTTTAATTCATATCCAAAATTTTCAATTCATAAATTAAAAATTCAATTCATATCCAAAAGGTCCAATTCATATCCTAAAATTTCAATTCATAAACTAAAAGTTTAATTCATATCCAAAATTTTCAATTCATAAACTAAAAATTCAATTCATATCCAAAAGGTCCATTCATATCCTAAAAGTTTAATTCATATCCAAAAAGTTCAATTCATATCCAAAAAGTTCAATTCATATCCTAAAATTTCAATTTATAAACTAAAAGTTCAATTCATATCCAAAAGGCCCAATTCATATCCTAAAATTTCAATTCATAAACTAAAAGTTCAATTCATATCCAAAGGTCCAATTCATATCCTAAAATTTCAGTTCATAAACTAAAAGTTCAATTCATAAACTAAAAATTCAATTCATATCCAAAAGTTCCAATTCATATCCTAAAAGTTCAATTCATATCCAAAAGGTCCAATTCATATCCTAAAATTTCAGTTCATAAACTAAAAGTTCAGTTCATAAACTAAAAATTCAATTCATATCCAAAAGGTCCAATTCATATCCTAAAAGTTCAATTCATAAACTAAAAGTTCAATTCATATCCAAAATGTCTAATTCATATCCTAAAATTTCAATTCATAAACTAAAAGTTCAATTCATATCCAAAAATTTCAATTCATAAACTAAAAATTCAATTCATATCCAAAAGGTCCAATTCATATCCTTAAAGTTCAATTCATAATCTAAAAGTTCAATTCATACCCTAAAATTTCAATTTATAAACTAAAAGTTAAATTCATAAACTAAAAGTTCAATTATATCCTAAAAGTTCAGTGCATATCCTAAAAGTTCAATTTGATTCACAAGAACAAATCATAATGTCACGACCCAAAATCCATTAAAGGTCGTGATAGTGCTGGACACCACTGTCAGGCAAGCCAACACTAAATAGTTAATTAAATTCTCATTTTAATATTTTTGAAATCATTTCCTTTAAACATTAGACAATAAATAATAAACTTTCTTGAATAAATAATAATGTTTTCACAAGGTTTATCTACCTAATAGTTTCAAAATCATCCCAGAACCCGGTGTCACAAGTGCATGAGCAATTTCTAGGAAAGTAAAGTACAATACGACAACTGTCCAGAATACAAATGGACAGAAAAGAAACACAATACTCTGAAAGAGACTCTGCTGGCTGCGGGTCGTCCTGAGAGATGCAGCTCACCTAAGTCTCCGTGTCAACCAAGTCGATGCGCCCAATGAGGCCACTGGATATACATGCGCCTGTGCAACAAAAATGCACAGCAAGTGTAGTATGAGTACAAAAACAACGAGTACCCAATAAGTATCGCCTAACCTCGAAAAGGTAGTGACGAGGGGTCGAATTCGACGCTTACTAGTGGTCCGAATATTGAAGTACTAAAATATGCACAAGTGTGAATTTTATAAGTTAATCTCAAACTCGATAAACAGGAAGCAAGTAAACAATTCCTTTAATAACAAGAGATTTTCCAAAGGTTCATATTTCCTCATTTAACAAATTCATCTCAGACCAAGGAAGAATTATCATTACTCATAAATCTATAAAGCAGAAATACAAGCATGCGCAAATCATGCCGAGACGAACGACCCGCTCTCAAGAGAGTAGTGGAAAGGATCACCCCGCTCGTGAAATATAATTGCGAGGCGGTTACATATAAATACAGAGTTACCCCGCTCGCGAATAATACATGCGACACAGGTACTCATAGATACACACATTCAAACAGTCAATCAAGACGTTATCATGGAAACAATTACGTAGGAAATTTACAAATTTCTCCTTTAACGGTTAAGAAAAATAGTGCTTAATTTTTTTGAAATTCATTTTCCAAGTTCGACATAATTTAAACATTTTAAATTGACAATAAGGTTACAAGTACGACAAGTAAACATGCTTTTGGATCCTAGACTACCCGGAGTTAAGCATTATAGTAGCTACGCACGAACTCTCGTCACCCCATGCGTACGTAAGCCCCCCACAAACAGTAGTACATAATAAATTATTTTAGCTACGGGGATGAATTCCCTCTTATAAGATTAGAAAGGAGACTTACCTCGCTCTGAAGTTCCATAACTGGATCCCAAACCCTTTCGACAACTCAAATCGATGCACACGACTCCAAAACTAGTCAAAAATCATGCAAACCCATAAATGTATGCTCAATTACTCATAAAAATTCAATTCATAACAAATCCTAATCCTAATCCCAATCGCAAGGTCGATAAAATCGCCCTCGGGCCAACGTGTCCGGATTTTGAAATTTTTCGAAGATAAACTGTAATGACCTGACCGGCCGTTTTGCATTTTCTGACCCTGCTCCCCTAAATGAAACTTCCCATAGCGGCTTATTGTGATTTATGACTTGCGGGGGTGGGTGGTTCGGGATTCGGAAGTGTTTAGAGTGCTATAGGAACACTTGGTTCCTTAAGGTTGACCTTTAAGGACAAGTTTGACTTCGGTCAACATTTTTAGTAAACGACCTCGGAAAAGAGTTTCGACGGTTCTGGTAGCTTTGTATGATGATTTCGGACTTGGGCGTATGTTCGGAATGAGTTTTGGATGACCCGGGAGCGTTTCAACGCCCAATATTGAAATAAGAGTTCCTTAGGTTCCTATTGTGGTTTAGGACGTGTTTTTGAGTTATCCAGGTCCAAATGGAATTCCGGGACCGGGAGTAGTTCCGTTATTTCATTTATGACTTGCCTGCAAAATTTGGTGTCATTCTGAGTAGTGTAGGTCGGTTCGACGCGTTGTTAGCGAAATCAAGAAAACTTAAAGTTCCTAAATTTGGTTCTAGGGGTTTTGAGGTGTGATTTTGAGTTTTAGCGTTGTTTTGGGTGTTCCGAAGGCTCGAGCATGTCTATATTATGATTTGGGACTTGTTGGTATATTCGGACGGGGGCTCGGGTGGGCCCAGGTGCCTCCCGAACACCACACGAGACCAAAAAACCAGCTGGAATAGCTGCTGGTGCACCTGTTCTGGTGTGATCCGTAGGTGCAGTTGCCCAGTCGCAGGTGCGGGACTGCTCCTACGGTCCCAGTCTCGCAGGTGCGACCCTCGGCGGGCAGCCCATTTCTCGCAGGTGCGGACAAAGCTCCACAGGAACGAAGCCGCGGGAGCGGTCTCCTCTCCGCAGGTGCGGGCCCAGGCTTCCTCGTCCATTTCCGCAGGTGCGAGCCTTTGCTCGCAGGTGCAGTCCTCAAGCCGCAGGTGCGGAACCACTGTCAAGCAGTGTGTTTCTCAAATACGGGATTCTTCATTATTTCTTCATTTCTTCCTCCATTAGAACACCTTGAGAGCTTGGGAAAAGGGCTCAACGACCCAACCACTGAAAGGTAAGTAGATTCTATCCTAGAATTAGTTATTGCATGCATTCTTAGTGGAATTTAACTACTCAATTAGTGAAAATTTAGGAATTTGGGTAGTAACCTAGGGCCTTCGGGAATTTAGAAAATTACCTGTGAATTGGCTATGAAATCATTCAAAATCGTATATTAATGATCCTTAGGCTATGGGTGAGTGCTTCCTTCGAAATTTTTTGGAATCTGAGCATGCAGGCCCGGGGTTGGATTTTAGGATTTCTTCAAGAACGGCGAATTTGACTTAGTAGTAGGAGGATTTCCATACGTTGAGCATAAATTGATGAATTTGTATAACATTTGGTTAGTTTTGAGTCCTCGGGTGTAGAGTTCGGAGTTTCGGGCGCGTTGTTGGTCCGGGGAGTATATCGACACGAGGTGAGTCTCCTTTCTAACATTGTAAGACGGAACTATCTCTCTAGGTGATTTAAATGCTATATGTGATAATTTTTGGGGCTATGTACATACAAGGTAACGAGATTCCATACGTAGCGGCTATTACTATTATGTCCGGGTAGTTAGGCCCACATCATGCCTTGTGTTTTACTTGATATGAACTATATGCTTAATAAATTAAATGTTACATGCGACTTATTTCCCCTGAGATCATGAACTTTGAGAAAATTTGTAAGGAATTGTCTACTGAAAAGTAATTTAAAAAGGAATAATGTATGTGCATGTGACCGCTTCGCAATTTATATTTCGCGAGCGGAGTGTGATTTCCCCCACTCTTATGGGAACGGGTTGTACGCCACAGTGGATTGAGAGATGCACTTTTGGTTCGGGTTGTTCGATCCTCGGCAGTGCGCAGATGTGAGTACTTTGTGGATAGGTGCACTTATGGTTCGGGCAGTTCGACCCTCGGCAGTGCACGGACATGACTATCTTATGTCGCCGGCCGGTTGTCCTTACCCTGTATGCGCATGATCTATTTGTTACTAAATTCATGGACATTGAGTTGACAAATATTTGGGGGAAGGTGAAGTAGTAATTGTTTTATTCATTCCCAGTATTTCCTTGGATTACAGTGCCCTATATATATATTTGTTGCTTCACTGACTTTACATGCCTACCGTTTCTATCATATTCTGCTAAATTATATTGTTGGAACTTAGTGAGTGTCATGTCGACCTCTCATCACTACCTCTTCGAGGTTAGGCGGGATACTCACTGGGTACATATATATTTATGTACTCATACTACACTTTTGTACTTAATTGTACAGGTTCTGAGGCTGGTGTATCTGGTTGTCGGACCAGAGCCTGACTTTGATCATCGACAGACCTGACTTCACGGTGAGTTTCTTCCTCCTGGCGATATCCAGAAGCACCATGGGGTTTCTTTTTCTTATTTCCCATCTATTTCCTTCAGACAGTGGGATTGTATATTATATCTTTTGTATATGCTGTTGGTATGCCCGTAGGACTTGTGACACTAGTTCCTGGCACACACGTGATAGTTATTATGGATTTCGGGTTGTATATATATTGGGTCACGCCTTTTCATGACTGCTTTTGATTAAAACTGGCTAATTGTCCTTGTTGATTCATGTTTTAATTTTTAAAAACTGAGTATATGTTAAAGTGTTTAATCTAATAAGAAAGAACCTTTAGTAAATTGGGAGTTGTCTTGCCTGACCCTGCTGTTGGGCGCCATCACGACTTAAGTTAGGATTTTGGGTCATGACAACATGGTATCAGAGCACTAGGTTCACGTAAGTCTCACGAGTCACGGGCAAACCCAGTAGAGTCTTGCAGATCGGTACAGAGACGTCTGTACTTATCTTCAGGAGGCTATAGGGAGTTAGGAAACCTCTCTTTGTTCTTATTCTATCGTGCAGTCGATGATTTACTAAATTCATTCTTCTATTCTCTCACAGATGGTGAGGACGCGTGCATATGATTTTACAGACCCAGGAAGGGCCGCTACTCCTGTTGCCTGAGGCCGTGGCAGAGGCTGGGGGAGGGAACCGACCCGCGGTAGGGGACGACGGAATCCATGAGTTATTTTGGTTCTGCTACCAGAGGACCTTATTATAGAGGAGCAGGACGAGGTGCCTCCATCAGATCCTGCACCAGTAGACTTCATGACGACGCCAGGCTTCCAGGAAGTCATGGGTCGTATGATGAGATTTATGGACACCATGTCCCAGGATGGTTTATTTCCAGCAGATCCTGCCACTTCTCAGGCGGGAGGGGGAGTCCAGACCTCTACTGCCCAGGGTGCAGGCCAGACAACAGGGTTACATCATACCCCAGGTACACTGCCCATGGGTGGGGTCCAGCCTGTTGCAGCAGCACCTGAGCCCAGACCAACTACGGACGGTGATCCGCAGAAGTTATTGGATAGATGGACCCAATTGCACACTCCAGTCTTTGGGGGTGATCGAGGAGAGGATGCCTAGGACTTTGTGGACAGGTGCAGGGACAGACTGCACAACATGAGGATATAGAGTCCCATGGAGTGGATTTCACTACCTTTCAGTTGGAGGGTAGAGCTCGTAGGTGGTGGCAGTCCTATATTCTCAGCAGGCCAGCAGATTCTCCTCCTGTCACTTGGGATAAATTCACGCAGATGTTTCTAGATAGATATATAGAGCAGGGACAAATGTCAGTGACAGATTATGAGGCCAGATTTTCAGAGTTGTCTCTCCATGTACTCATGATACTACCTACTGATGCAAAGAGGGTGCGGAGATTGTGGCTGGGTTGCATCCAGGTATTAGGGCTACTATGGCCTGAGAGGTGGAGATGGGTACTCCTTATCAGCTCGTGGTAGAGATTGCTCGCAGGATCGAGGGGTATCAGTCGAGGAGCAGGGAGCAGGGGCAGCAGAACAAGAGGGCTAGATTCTCTGGAGATTTCAGAGGTGCTCCAGCTAGGGGCAGGGGTCAGTATAGCAGTGGTCAGCCCAGGAGGCCTTTATATTCAGCACCCCCACCACCTCCCCGAGGTGTTCCAACGAGGCCTCATTTTAGCGCCATGCCAAAGCGTTTCTACCGTCCTCTAGCCATTCAGAGTTCACCCAGTGGTTATCCCAATCATCCGAGATCCTCCGGACCTTACTTCAGTGCTATTCCATAAGGCTCTCATCGCCCTCCGGCCATTCAGGGTTCTTCTTCAGGGAAGCAGACTATGGTACCTGGGAGTTGTTACGAGTGTGGAGAGCCAGGTCATATGAGGAGGAAATGTCCCAGGTTTCAGGGTAAGGTCGTACAACAGGGTTATCAGCCGATGGGTCCGGCACCAGCAGTCCGACCACCTAGAGGTGGAGGACAGGTCGGCAGGAGTCGTCCTAGAGGTGGAGGCCAGCCAGGGGGAGGTCAGACAGCTCCTGTTCACTCTGGTGGAGCTCAGTCTTCCGGTGCTCCAGCTAGATTCTATGCTATCCCGGTCAGATCAGATGCAGTAGCCTCAGACGCCGTGATCATAGGTATTATTATAGTATGTGGTAGAAAGGCATCAGTGTTATTTGATCCAGGATCCACTTATTCCTATGTTTCGGTCTTATTTTCTCATTTTCTGGATGTCCCTCGTGATACCTTGGGTTCTCCTATTTATGTGTCCACTCCCGTGGGCGATTCTTTGGTTGTAGACCGGATTTGTCGGTCCTGTGTGATTTCATTTTGTGGGTTCGAGTCTCGAGCGGATCTCTTATTGCTCGACATGGTTGATTTCGAGATTATTTTAGGCATGGATTGGCTATCTCCTTATCATGCCGTGCTAGATTTCCATGCCAAGATAGTTACTTTAGTCATGCTAGAGTCGCCTAGGCTAGAGTGGATAGGTTCCTCAGTTAGTGCAGCCAGCCGAGTTATTTCATTCCTGAAGGCTCGACACATGGTCGAGAAGGGATATCTGTCTTACCTCGCCTATGTGCGGGACACCACCGCCGAGTCTTCGATGATTGATTCAATGCCAGTGGTTTGAGAGTTTGCTGATGTATTTCCTTCAGACATTTCGGGCATGCCTCCGGATCGTGATATTTATTTCTGCATTGATTTAGCTCCAGGCACCCAGCCTATATCTATTCCTCCGTACCGTATGGCTCCGAACGAGTTGAAGTATTTGAAGGAGCAGCTTGAATAGTTGTTAGATAAGGGGTTCATCATATCGAGTGTATCTCCGTGGGGTGCTCCAGTTCTATTCGTGAAGAAAAAGGATGGGTCCATGCGGATGTGTATTGATTACCGCCAGTTGAACAAGGTTAAGATTAAGAACAAGTATCCTTTGCCGCGCATCGATGATTTGTTTGACCAGTTGCAGGGTGCTCGTGTGTTTTCTAAGATTGATTTGAGATCGAGGTATCATCAGTTGAGGATTTGGGCTTCAGATGTTCCGAAGACTGCTTTTCGTACGAGATATGGCCATTATGAGTTCCTGGTGATGTCCTTTGGATTGACTAATGCCCCAGCAGCTTTCATGGACTTGATGAATAGGGTGTTCAGGCCGTATATTTATTCCTTTTTCATTGTCTTCATTGATGACATTTTGATTTAATCACATAGCCTGGGGGAGCACGAGCAACATTTGAGAGTTGTGCTCCAGACTTTGCGAGAACACAAACTATATGCTAAGTTCTCCAAGTGTGAGTTCTGGTTGGATTCCATGGCATTCTTGGGGCATGTGGTATCCGGAGAGGGTATCAAGGTTGATCCTCAGAAGATCGAGGCATTTCAGAGTTGGTCGCGTCCTACTTCAGCTTTAGAGATCAGGAGCTTTTTGGGCCTAGCAGGATATTATCGCCGATTTGTGGAGGAGTTCTATTCTATTGAAGCTCCATTGACTAGATTGAATCAGAAGAATGCCCCGTTCCGATGGTCTGACGAGTGTGAGGCGAGCTTTCAGAAGCTCAAGATAGTATTGACCTCAACACCAGTTCTAGTATTGCCTTCTGGTTCTGGGATGTATATAGTATATTGCGACGCTTCGCGCATTGGCTTGGGGTGTGTATTGATGCGGAGGGGAGAGTTATTGCTTATGCTTCACGCCAGCTGAAGGTTCATGAGAAGAATTATCCTGTGCACGATTTGGAGTTGGCAGCGATTGTTCATGCTCTTAAGATTTGGAGGCACTACTTGTATGGAGTTTCCTGTGAGGTTTATACAGACCACCGTAGCTTGCGGCACTTGTTCAAGTAGAACGATCTTAATTTGAGGCCGCGCAGATGGCTTGAGTTATTGAAGGATTATGATATCACCATTCTTTATCATCCGGGCAAGGCAAATGTGGTAGCAGATGCTTTGAGCAGGAAGGCGGAGAGTATGGGTAGCTTGGCTTATATTGCAGCAAAGGAGAGACCTCTAGTCTTGGAAATTCAGTCCTTGGCCAATCGCCTGGTGAGATTAGACCTTTCAGAGCCCCGTCGAGTTCTTGCACATGTGGTTGCTCAGTCTTCGTTATTGGGGGACATTAAGGCTCCGCAATATGATGATCCGTGTTTGGCTGAGCTACGAGAGACAGTGGTTCAGGGTAGGGCCAAGGAGGTTTTATTGGCGAGGATGGTGTTCTGAGACTTTAGGTCCGCTTATGCGTTCCTAAGGTTGATGGCCTGAGGGAGAGGATTATAGAGGAGGCACACAGTTCTCGGTATTCTGTTCATACTGGTGCTACGAAGATGTATCGTGATTTGAAGCAGCATTACTGGTGGAGGCAAATGAAGAAGGAAATTGTGGAGTATGTGGCTAGGTGTCTTAATTTCCAGCAGGTTAAGTATGAGAACTAGAGGCCAGGAGGCCTACTTTAGTAGATGCCCATTCTTGCATGGAAATGGGAGCGCATCACTATGGACTTCGTGGTTGGGTTCCCTCGGACCTTGCGGAAGGTTGACGCGGTTTGGGTCATTGTGGATAGATTGATCGAATCGACACATTTCATTCCAGTAGATACTACTTATACTTCTAAGAGGTTGGCCCAGATCTACATTCGGGAGATAGTCCAGTTGCATGGTGTGCCGGTGTCCATTATATCAGATCGAGGTCCTCAGTTCACCTCGTACTTCTGGAGAGCATTTCATAGTGAGATGGGTACCCATATAGACCTCAACACAACATTTCACCCTCAGACTGATGGTCAGTCGGAGCGTATAGTTCAGATATTGGAGGACATGCTCAGGGCATGTGTGATTTACTTCGGAGGTCAGTGGGACCAGTTCTTGCCTTTGGCCGAGTTTGCTTACAAGAATAGTTATCAATACAACATTGAGATGTACCCATTTGAGGCTTTGTATGGTCGGCGATGTCGTTCTCCTATCGGGTGGTTTGAGCATGGCGAGGCTAAGTTATAAGGCACTGACCTGGTGAGGGATGCTTTGGAGAAAGTGAAGTTGATTCAGGAGAGGCTCCGCACAGCACAGTCCAGATAGAAGAGTTACGCAGATCAGAGGGCACGTGATGTATCATTCATGGAGGGAGATAGGGTCCTGTTGAAAGTCTTGCCTATGAAGGGTATTATGAGGTTTGGAAAGAAGGGCAAGCTAAGCCCGAGGTCTATAGGTCCCTTCGAGGTGTTGAGGCGAGTTGGGGAGGTTGCTTATGAGCTGGTCTTGCCTCCCAGTTTATCAGGAGTTCATCCAGTTTTTCATGTATCCATGCTCCGGAGGTACCACGCCGACATCTCTCACGTGGTTGATTTCAGCACTATTCAGTTGGATGAGAGGTTGGGCTACGAGGAGGAGCCAGTTGCTATTATTGATAGATAGGACCGCCAGTTGAGGTCCAAGAGAGTTTCTGCCGTAAAGGTCCAGTGGAAGCGCTAACCAGTTGAGGAGGAGGAGACCTGGGAGTCCGAGGAGGACATGCGGAGCAGATATCCACACTTATTTAGCACTTCAGGTATGATTCTAGACTCGTTCGAGGACGAACTTTTATTTAAGAGGTGGAGAATGTAACGACCCGACCGGTCATTTTGCATTATCGGACCCCGTTCCCCTAAATGAAACTTCCCATAGCGGCTTATTGTGATTTATGACTTGCGGGGGCCAGTGGTTCGGGATTCGGAATTGTTTAGAGTGCTATAGGAACACTTGGTTCCTTAAGGTTGGCCTTTAAGGCCAAGTTTGACTTCAGTCAACATTTTCAGTAAATGACCTCGGAATCAAGTTTCAACGGTTTCGGTAGCTTCGTATGATGATTTCGGACTTGGGCGTATGTTCGGAATGGGTTTTGGATGAGCCGAGAGCATTTCGACGCCCAATATTGAAATAAGAATTCCTTAGGTTCCTATTGTGGTTTGGGACGTGTTTTAAATTTATCGAGGTCCGAACGGAATTTCGGGACCGGGAATAGTTCCGTTATGTATTTATGACTTGCCCTAAAAATTTGGTGTCATTCCGAGTAGTGTAGGTCAGTTCGGCGCGTTGTTAGCAAAGTCAAGAAAACTTAAAGTTCCTAAGTTTGGTTCTAGGGGTTTTAAGGTGTGATTTTGAGTTTTAGCGTTGTTTTGGGTGTTCCGAAGGCTCGAGCGAGTCCGTATTATTATTTGGGACTTGTTGGTATATTCAGACAGGGGCTCGGGTGGGCCCAGGTGCCTCCTGGACACCACACGAGACCAAAAAAATAGCTGGAATAGCTGCTGGTGCACCTGTTCTGGTGTGATCTGCAGGTGCGGTTGCCCAGTCGCAGGTGTGGGACCATTCCTGCGATCCCAGTCTCGCAGGTGCGACCCCCAGCGGGCAGCCCATTTCTCGCAGGTGCGGACAAAGTTCTGTAGGAGAGGAGCCGCGGGTGCGGTCTCTTCTCCGCAGGTGCAGGCCCAGGATTCCTCGTCCATTTCCGCAGATACGAGCCTTTGCTCGCAGGTGCGAGACTGCAGGTGCGGTCCTCGAGCCGCAGGTGCGGAACCACTGTCAGGCAATGTGTTTCTTAAATACGGGATTTTTCATTATTTCTTCATTTCTTCCTCCATTAGAACACCTTGAGAGCTTGAGAAAAGGGCTCAACGACCCAACCACTGAAAGGTAAGTAGATTCTATCCTAGAGTTAGTTAGTGCATGCGTTCGTAGTGGAATTTAACTACTTAATTAGTGAAAATTTAGGAATTTGGGTAGTAACCTACGGCCTTCGAGAATTTAGAAAATTACCCGTGAATTGGCTATGAAATCATTCAAAAAACATATATTAATGATCCTTAGGCTATGGGTGAGTGCTTCCGTCGAATTTTTTTGGAATCCGAGCATGCGGGCCCAGGGTTGGATTTTAGGATTTCTTCAAGAATGACGAATTTGACTTAGTAGTTGGGGGATTTCCATACTTTGAGCATAAATTGATGAATTTGTATAACATTTGGCTAGTTTCGAGTCCTCAGGTGTAGAGTTCAGAGTTTCGGGCGTGTTCTTGGTCCGGGGAGTAGATTCTACACGAGGTGAGTCTCCTTTCTAACCTTGTAAGGGGGAACTGTCCCCTAGGTGATTTAAATGCTATATGTGATAATTGTGGGGGCTATGTACGTACAAGGTGACGAGAGTCCATATGTAGCAGCTATTACTATTATGTCCGGGTAGTTAGGCCCACATCATGTCTTGTGTTTTACTTGATATGAACTATATGCTTAATAAATAAAATGTTACATGCGGCTTATTTCCCCTGAGATCATGAAATTTGAGAAAATTTGTAAAGAATTGTCTACTGAAAAGTAATTTAAAAAGGAATAATGTATGTGCATGTGACCGCTTCGCAAT
>ML335279.1:5129-48482 GCA_005239505.1 Nicotiana paniculata | reverse complement strand
ATATATATATATATATATATATATATATATATATATATATATATATATATATATATGTTTTTGCTGAGGATCAGTTCTCAGCCGTTGGATCTGGGGAGATCAACGGCTGAGATCTTTGGAGTTATTAAAATGGGGTCGTTTTGGAGGGGTTGGGGTCTGGCCGGGTTGTGGGGTTTGGGCTGGGTCATTTTGTATGTAGAGAAGGGATTGGGCCTGGGTAATTTCGAGCCCAGGTCCGGTTTTGGGTTTAAATTTATCTATTGAAATTTAATTAATCATATCAACACCTAATAAAAAGTGTAATAATTAATTCTAACTTAATTTGTCTAATTAAGGTTAATTGATAAGTTAATTAAGGGTAAAGCAATTAATTTAAAACTCCTAAACACTTATAGGACAAATTTCAGAATTTTGTTAAAAAGAAATAATTAAATCAAGAAATTAACATCAACATACTTTATATTAAACAATTATATTTATTTAAATGATAACTAAGATTACGTACTTAACCATGCCATTTTAAATTATTTATGTATTTAAATGACAGATTATGGCTACGCAATGGAAAATAAATTCACAAATAGCATTTAAAATTCAACAAAAATTCGTAAAACTAATTAATTTAGTGAAATTTTGGTAGGATTATACGATAGGTAAAAATCACGTGCTCACAGCTACCCCTCTTTGCTCGGAAACACGAAGAGTTTCCGGGCAAAGACAAAGTGAGCAACCCTAAACGACTTTAACCATTCATATGTTCCGTTGTGAAGCATTTTTGAAAGGTTTGACCGAACCCTGCTTCAAAGGTTGCCTACATATCCTTGGCGATAAAGGAATCAAGTCAGTGTAGTTCTGAAATTTTTGGTAGCTGGGACTACCGAGTAACTGTAGTTTCACTGCGGTTGCTGATGTTACTGCTGCTGATCTCCTTATTACACCCAAAGTAAACAAAACGACAGACTAACTAAACCTATCAGTTGCTAGTTACAATATTCCTATCTAAGACCTGGTCTTGAGTCTTGATCTTCTGCCGACTCTGACCTGGATCTTGATGCTTGTTAGCCGCAGGTGTTGGTTTTGTCTCTTCACTTTTTGGATCAAGGCAGGATATACCGAACGGATGGCTTCAATCTCGTCCTGAATAGTCCATATTTTCTCCGTGTCTGTACTTTTGAGTTTAGACTTCTCTTTTTGTTCTGTTATTTTGGATCGAAACTTCTTCTTTTGGTCGTCTCGAGTCCAGTGTCCTAAAAATGTTGTATGCATAATCAAAAGCGAACGAACGAAATTTTCTGCCCCAGTTTTTACTAGAAAAATTTTGTGAGTTATTGTAAGGAAAACTATACTACTTTATTATTAAAAACAATGAAAACGTCGGGAACAGTGCACCCGACGTTATTGTAGACCAGGGAGTGGATACCCTATGTCCAAAGGCCAATTCAACTAGGGATTAAAGACCCTATGATGAGAATCGACAGGTTATGCTGTCGTTGAGAAAATATTATCGGGTTATGCCAGCGTCTGGGGGAAGGGATCAATGGGTTATACCGTTGTTAAGAAAGAAATCACTAGGTTATGCTGGTGTCTGGAAAGGTCAACAGGTTATGTTGTTGCCGGAAAGATCATTGGGTTATGCCAATGTAGAAACTGATCAACAGGTTATGTTGTTGCCGGGGAGAAGGTCATTGGGTTATTCCAATGTCAGAAGATGGTCAACAGGTTATGTTGTTGTCAGAAGAGATCATCAGGTTATGCCGATGTCTAGAAAGGTCAACAGATTATGATGTCGCCGAAAAAGATAATTGGGTTGTGCCAATGTCAGGAAATGATCAACAGGTTATGCGGTTGTCAGAAGAGATCACCAGGTTATGCCGATGTCTATAGAGGTCAACAGGTTATGTTGTTGCTGAAAAGCTCATTGGGTTATGCCAACGTTAGAAAATGATCAACAGGTTATGTTGTTGCCGGGGAGTAGGTCATTAGGTTATGCCAATGTCAGGAGATGATCAACAGGTTATGCTGTTGTCGGAAAGATCACCAGGTTATGCCGATGTCTAGAAAGGTCAATAGGTTATGTTGTTGCCAAAAAAGATCATTGGGTTATGCCAATGTCAGGAAATGATCAACAGGTTATGCTGTTGTCAGAAGAGATCATCAGGTTATGCCGATGTCTATAGAGGTCAATAGGTTATGATGTTGCCGAAAAGTTCATTGGGTTATGACAATGTCAGAAAATAATCAACAGGTTATGCTGCTGCCGGGGAAAAGGTCATTGGGTTATGCCAATGTCAGGAGATGATGAACAGGTTATGTTGTTGTCAGAAAGATCACCAGGTTATGCCGATGTCCAGAAAGGTCAACAGGTTATGATGTTGCTAGGAAAAGATCACCAGGTTATGCTGGTGTCTGAGAGGTCAACAGGTTATGCTATTGCCTGGGAAAAAGAGATCACTGGGTTATGCCAGTGTCGGGAGATGATCAACAGGTTGTGTTGTTATCAGAAAGATCACCAGGTTATGTCGGTGTCTGCTAGGGAGTGGGATCCCACATTTGAAAAGGTGTAGCTAGGGATTGGATGCCCTATACTGCTTTAGGTTCAAATTGTTTTCAACATCGTTTCCTTCTTTTCTTTTCTTTTCATTTGATTTTGAGTGAATGCGGGAAAGAATTTTGGACAAAACTTCCCTTTTGGAATTGTTGCTGCAGAGCTGCTTCTAGATCTTGCGCCCCTTTTTTTTTGTTACACTTGCGTTTTGCAAGGTTATTTTGGGTTACACCTGTTTCCTTCAAACAAAGAACAATTTGTTAATTTGAAACGGTGGTTGGTTTTGTGACCTTGATTTTCAACTGCTTGATCTCAGTTCTGAAGATCTCAACCAACTTCTTGCTTGCTTGCTAGGGATTGGGTTTCATCTCTAATCTCAGGGACCTTGGCTTTCCGGATTTTACCATGGCGATTGTTCACGCGGGACCCAATATTTTGTTTTGCCTTTGTAATCCTTTCACTTGCCTTTTCTTTTGGATTTCCAGAGCATCGGGGGGTATTTTGGCCCCTCAAATTTTGCTGCAACGGTTGGTCGCGGGACTCAAAATTTCCAACTTTATTTCGCCTTTATTGTCCTCTCATTTCTGGTTTTTCCTCCAACCTTAAATTTAAAATGTTTGGAGTATTTCGACTTTTCAAAATTTACCGAGAGGGTTAGTCACGCGGGACTCAACCTTTTATTTCAATTTCCTCCATAGGCATTCCAATTTTATTTTCTCCCTTCGAGAGTTTTTCGCTTAGAGCATCGACCATTGCGACCAGTCAGGATCAAATCGATGCCCCTGAAGAGGCTTGGTGTTCTTGCATGTTGGCTTGTGTCAAACGGGGACCCTGTATATTAGTTTTGCCATCCTTTCTTTGCCTTGCTTTAGAAACAGAATCAGACTAAAAGGGATTGAAATAAAGATAACAAAGAAAATGAGGTAATGGATTTTTGACAAGAAATATCCCTTTCGGGGGAAAAGAGAAAAAGGACTTATCTGGAGTGTATGTGGCCTTCAATGAACATGACAGGCATCTTGGACTGGATGCCTGATCTATATGAGCCATTTGACTCTCCGAAACCCGTCACGACTTTTACCTTGAGGTCGAGAAACCTTGCCCCAGATCATGTCGATATCAGTGACTAAGCCTCTTTTCGATTAGTAGTGCCCTTTTTGGGTTTTCACCGACTAACCCCTCTCATTTCTCTTCTCGTCGTCGCCCTGTAGTGCTCTTTGCGAGTTTTCACTAACAAGACTCTCTCATTTTTAGTTTCTCTACTCACCATGCCTCATGGTGCCCGTGTGGGTTTTCACCGGTAAGACTCTCTCATTTTTATTTCTTTCCTTACCGTCGCCTTATGGTGCCCGTGTGGGTTTTCGATGATAAGAATCTCTCATTTTATTTTCTCTCATTGCTTGCCCGCATGGCCTTTCTTTGCCGATCGATCGGAAGGACTTGAACAGGACTCGGGGGTAAAGGAATTTGTATCGGTTTACAACTTTGGAACTTTTCGGGCGAATCAATGCCGAATTTTACACTTGCCCCAGCTTAAGCTTTTGGGGGAATGTGAATTTTTATTTTTGTGTGACTGAACCCCAGGGAGAGGCTGCCTATGTATCCTTTCGGAATCAAGTCAGAACGTATTTCGGGAATTTGCTTTTGTTTTTATTTTTCTTTTGTTTTGATTTTTTTTTTTGGTAACACTTTCGGGTTCCAAATAGGGTAGTAAAAGAAAGAGTAACCGGCTCAAAGGGTTTAAAAACTAGTAGTGTTTAGGGTAGCGTGAATGAAAGCCTTCGTCATTTCGATCATAAAAGGATCCAACATAATACCTTTTGACTGCGTCTGCATTGACAGCCATTTCGGGGTCATTTCCTTCGATGTCCCCCTAAGTACAACGCTCTTTTTGGTAGCAATTTCCTTATGATGTAAGGACCTTTCCAATTCGGGGCAAATTTTCCTTTTGCTTCTTCATCGTGCGGGAGGATACGTCTTAAGACAAGTTGTCCCACTTCGAAGTATTTGGGCCGCACTTTCTTGTTGTAGGCGCGGGCCATCCTTGGTACAACTGCCCATGGCAAACTGCGTCCATCCTTTTCTCATCAATCAGAGTTAATTGTTCCAATCGGGTTTTGATCCATTCGTCATCCTCAATTTCTGCTTCGACAATAATCCGAAGGGAGGGAATTTTGACTTCTGCGGGGATCACGACTTCAGTTCCGTAAACAAATAGGTAAGGCGTGGCCCCAACTGATGTCCGCACAGTCGTGAGATATCCTAATAATGCAAACGGTAACTTCTCATGCCACTATCTAGAACTTTGGATCATTTTTCTAAGGATTTTCTTGATATTCTTATTGGTTGCTTCCACGACACCATTAGCTTTGGGCCGGTAAGGGGTGGAATTGTGGTGCGTTATTTGGAACTGTTCATACACCTCCCTCATTAAGTTACTGTTCAGATTCGCGGCATTGTCGGTAATGATAGTCTTTGGGGTACCAAAACGACAAATAATGTTTGAATGCACGAAGTCCACCACTTCTTTCTTGGTGATGGCCTTAAAAGTGACTGCTTCGACCCATTTTGTGAAATAGTCGATGGCAACCAAAATAAATCTGTGTCCATTTGAAGCTCTTGGCTCGATTGGCCCAATGACATCCATTCCCCAGGCAACGAAGGGCCAAGGTGCTGACATGGGATGCAATTCTGAAGGTGGCGCATGAATCAGGTCACCGTGTATTTGACACTTCCGGACGAAGCGGAAATAATCTTTTTACATGGTTATCCAGTAATACGCTGCTCGCAGAATTTTCTTTGCGAGGATGTACCCGTTCATGTGGGGGCCGCATACTCCTGAATGTACTTTGTTCATAATCTTTTCAGCTTCTTTGGCATCCACGCATCTTAACAAGTTCAGATCTGGGGTCCTTTTGTACAACACCTCTCCGCTTAAGAAGAAGTTGTTGGCGAGCCTTCTGATGGTTCTCTTTTGATCCCTAGTGGCCTGCTCCGGGTACTCTTTTGTTTTCAAGAATCTTTTGATATCATAATACCATGGTTGGACACCGGGCTCTATTTTGACCGTGTTACAATAACCATGTCTTTCTTTGATTTGAATTTCTAACGGGTCAATGTGAACATTGCCCGGGTATGAAAGCATTGTAGCTAGGGTAGCCAGTGCATCAGCCAACTCATTGTGGCAGCGAGGAATATATTTGAACTCGACGGCTATGAATCGTTTGCTAAGGTCTTCCACATGTTATTTGTATGGAAGGAGCTTAACATCTCGAGTTTCCCATTCTCGCTGAACTTGCTTGATAATCAAATCAGAATCTCCCATGATCAATAATTCTTCTACATCCACATCAATGGCCATGATCATACCCATTATACAAGCTTCATATTCGGTGGTGTTATTTGTACAAAAGAAACAAAGGCGGGCCGTGGATGGATAATGTTGTCCCGTGGGTGAAATCAAGATTTCCCCAATTCCAACACCTTTCGCATTGACTGCTCCGTCGAAGAACATTTTCCAGGTATTAGTGTCTTCTGAGATTATTTCAACTGAATTGACTTCCTCATCCGGAAAATAAGTGCTCAAAGGTTGGTATTCATCATCAACCGGGTTCTCAACTAAATAATTAGCTAAGGCTTGAGCTTTCATGGTTGTGCAGGTAACATAGACAATGTCGAACTCCGTGAGCAGGATTTGCCATTTTGCCAACCTTCCTGTGGGCATTGGATTTTGGAATATGTATTTCAGAGGATCCAACCTAGTTATGAGATATGTGGTATGAGCCAGCAAATAATGTCTGAGCTTTTGAGCGACCCAAGTTAGGGCGCAACAAGTTTTCTCCAGCAGAGTGTATTTGGCTTCATAGCTAGTGAATTTCTTGCTCAGATAGTAGATGGATTGTTCTTTCTTCCCGTTAACATCATGTTGCCCGAGGACACAACCAAAAGAATTTTCCACAACGGTTAGGTACAGGAAAAGAGGTCTTCCTAGTTCAGGCGGGACCAGTACTAGCGGATTTGACAAATATTCTTTGATTTTGTCAAAGGCTCCCTGACATTAATCTGTCCATTTGATTGCCGCATCTTACTTTAGAAGCTTGAATATTGGATCACACGTGGTTGTAAGTTGTGCAATAAACCGGATGATGTAGTTCAAACTTCCTAACAAGCTCATGACCTCTTTCTTGGTCCTTGGAGGTGGTAGATCTCGAATGGGCTTTATCTTGGTTGGATCTAACTCAATGCCCCTGCGGCTGACTATAAACCCCAATAGTTTCCCCCAAGGAACACCAAATGCACATTTAGCAGGGTTCAATTTTAAGTCATATTTGCGTAGCCGTTCGAAGAATTTCCTCAAGCCCTGAACATGGCCTTCCTGTTTTATGGATTTAATAATGACATCATCAACGTACACCTCAATTTCTTGGTGCATCATGTCATGGAAAATAGCAGTCATAGCCCGCATATAGGTTGCCCCGGCATTTTTTAAACCGAACGGCATGACCCTGTAACAAGAAGTCCCCCATGGTGTAGTGAAGGCTGTCTTTTACGCATCTTCCTCATCCATTAGGACTTGATGATAACCGGCATAACAATCTACAAACGACTGTACCTCATGTTTGGCACAATTGTCGACAAGCATATGGATATTTGGTAGCGGGAAGTTGTCTTTGGGGCTTGCTTTGTTCAAATCCCGGCAATCAACGCATACTCTGAGCTTTTCGTCCTTTTTTGGAACTGGGACTATATTGGCTAGCCATGTGGTGTATCTGACTACTCGGATTACACCGGCTTTTCATTGTTTAGTGACTTCTTCTTTGATTTTGTCACTAGTATCTGTTTTGAATTTTCTTTGCTTTTGTTAGAAGGGTGGGAAATCATGATGAGTTGGCAACTTGTGTACTATTAAATCAACACTTAATCTGGGCATATCATCATAGGACCAAGCGAATACATCTTTGAATTCGAACAGAAGTTGAATCAATGTGTTCTTAGTTTTCTCATCCGAGTGAATGCTTATCATGGTCTCTCGAACCTCTTCTGAATTACCCAAATTAACTGTCTTGGTTTCATTTAGGTTTGGCTTAGGCTTATTCTCAAATTGTTCCAATTCTCTGTTTATTGCCCTAAAAGCCTCATCTTCATCATACTCCGGTTCTTGATTCATTATTTCGAGATTAGACAGCGTATTAAGATCAGGGCATGAAGTCCGCAAGCATGTCATGTTATTTAAAGCCGCATTATTAAGACTGAAAAATAAGAAAATCAGAAGGAATAATAGACGATGAAATTTTAATTTCATTTAATTGAATTGAACATATAGGGGTTTACATCGGAATTGAAAAGCAATAAATTAAAACACTTGAGTTACACCCTGAAATAACTCATAGTGCAGGAAAGATGGCAAAACTAAACTACCGGGACTCCCGCCTGACGGGGAATGGAGTAGCCTTCCAGTTCTACAACTTGGAATTTGGGACCATATATTTCACCTCAGCGGTGCTCGAGCCTTCCCCTAGCTGAACTAATTTGGCCTCATATAACATTTGTTTCATGGCCTCATATATATCTTCAATTTCTTCGGCCGTAAAGGCCTTTTATTCTTCTTTTTCGACATACTGTAGTTCGATGAAGGTCTTAGTAATGTGTGGGACTGGCTGAGGCAGGTCCAATCCATTGTTTTTGCGGGCGTTGGCCCATTACACATCTTTATCAGTGGCTTGGAAACCTATGCCAAAGAATTTTTCAGCGGCGGGTAGAGAGATTGGTTCAGTGATGCCTTGTAGGGGTATCCCAAGCCCCTTTCATGGTTTGTAACCATGTCTAATCATATCTGTGGCGGCCATGATTGACGCATTTGAAAGACAAGGTTGTGGGCATGGAGTGCCTTCTTCGTGTTGATCAGCAGGCACAATCTCAAAGGCTTGGTACACAATATGTTCGCTTCCTTCTCTGGCCTCGAGGCAGGGGATGGAGGGGTCTCTGTATATGGACTGTTTGTCTTCTCCATGGACCACGATCTCCTGATTTTCATGGATAAATTTGACCATTTGGTGGAGGGTAGACAGTACTGCCCTAGCAGCGTGAATCCACGGTCTCCCTAGCAAGAAGTTATAGGAAGTATCCATATCAAGGATTTGGAAAGCTACTGTGAAATCCACAGGGCCAATCGTCATGATTATGCCAATTTCACCAATGGTGTCCCTTTTGATACCGTCAAAGGCACGGAAACAAACATTATTCAGCCTGATTCTCTCAATGTTGATTCCCATCCCTTGCAGTGTTGACAAAGGGCAAATATCTACCCCTGATCCTCCGTCAAGCATAACTCTCTTTACATAATATCCTTCGCTTTTAACGGTCAGGTGTAATGCCTTGTTGTGAGCGGCTCCCTCAGGAGGCAGATCATCCTGGCTAAAAGAGATCTTGTTTACCTCGAAGAAACGCTCAACCATTCTTTCCAACTGCTCAACTGAGGTCTCAGCTGGTACATACGCTTCATTCAGCGTTTTCAGGAGTATTTTTTGGTGCTCATTTGAGCCAGTCAACAGAGATAGAAGTGAAACCTGATCAGGGGTTCTCCTGAGTTCTTCAATTGTGACATATTCAGGCATTTTCATTTCCTTGAAGAACTCCTCGGCCTCTTCGGCGGTGATAGGCTTTTTGAGAGGAAAGTGTTTATGCTTAGCTTTGTTCAGCTCATCTGGGTTATGGTACTTCCCAGTGGGTTTTGCTTCATTGACTTCCCCCTTGACTTCTTTTCCTTTATATGTTACCAATGTTTGATCATAATTCCACGGGACCGTAGTTGTATTTTTTATTGGAATTTGCGGCCGACGGCTGATAATCAAAGGTTCATTCAGCTTTAGTGGGATAGCCGGGCTTTTTACAACATAGGTTCCTTTTGGTATATACATTTTTTGTGGTTCCAATCTTCTGGGGGGGGGGGGCTCAAAACGAGTTGCCTGTTTCACGGAGCTCTCGGGACATAAAGGACAACTTCTTTAGCTGGTGCCGTCTCTTTATTTTCTTCCTTGGACTTTTCTTTCTCCTGGCCGGGGGTCTTTGTCTCTTTTTCTTCCTTAGCCTTCTCTTTTCCTGGCCGAGGGGTTTTGTTTTCTTTTCTTCTTGGCTCGATTTTGCCACTGCTTTTGTTTTCCTTTCTGTGTCCACAATGGCAATGATGGCTTTCAGCGCCGGGTCAAAAGTCTTCTAATATCATTCCAATGACAGGCACGTTGTTGTGGGCTGGCAATGGGTTGTTTGTGACATTGGGGACCTCCTCGTCCCTTAGCACGACCTTCTTTTGTTCAATCAGATTTTCTACTTCTCTTTTGAGGGTCCAGTAGTCTTCAGTATCATGCCCCTCCACTCCGGAATGATAGGCACAGTTGGTACCCCATCTGTATGATGGTGATTGCGAATTTTGCCTGTTTGGAGGCACAGGCTGCAGAAGTCCCATCTGAACCAACTTTGGAAAAAGGCTTGAGTATGATTCGTCGATGGGGGTGAAGTTAGTTCTTCTTGGTAGTTCACGAGGGTAGGCATTGTAGGGATAATTGTTTTGAGGAGGGCGTGGATTATATGGAGCTGGGGGTGGATGGTTAATTTTAGGTGGTGGAGCTCTGTTTTGGTTATACTGCTGCGGCCGGGGCTGCGGCTGAGCGTTCATCACTGCATAAGGAGGGGGAGACATGGCATAAGTTGCTTCCTGATGAGGATAATAATGTTGTGAATTTGTGGGAAAATGGCCTGGATATTCCCGAGGTTGTCGAGAATTCCTAGGGCCTGAAGCCATCATGGCTCCCTCCTCTTTTTCCTTTCTGTTTTCCAGGCCTCCGGAGCCGCTTTGAATGGCTTGGGAGGTGGTTCTCAAAGAAAATTGACTTAAGTTATGGCCTGTCTTTAGGCCATTTTCGACCATCTCGCCAATTTTTATTGCCTCCGCAAACGGCTTGCCCATGGCGGACATCATATTCTGAAAATAATCGGCCTCTTGGGCCTGTAAGAAGATACTAATCATTTCATTTTCCTCCATGGGAGGTTTCACTCGGGATTCCTGTTCCCACCATTTGATTGCGTACTCCCGGAAGCTTTCGGAAGCTTTCTTTTTGAGGTTGGACAGGGAATTTATGTCCGGAGCTATATCCACATTGTATTGGAACTGTCTTACGAATTCTCGGGCCAAATCAATCCCATACATGCCAATGGGATATATCTTTATCGATGTACCACTCCGAGGCGATACCTATAAGACTTTCCCTAAAATAAGCCATCAGTAGCTCTTTTTTGCCTCCTGCTCCTCTCAATTGGTTGCAATATCTTTTTAGATGAGCGATCGGGTCTCCATGCCCATCATACTTTTCAAATTTTGGTGTCTTGAAACCCATAGGTAGATGCACGTGCGGGAACATGCATAGATCAGCGTATGACACACTCTTTTGGCCACTTAGACCCTGGAGGTTTTTCAAACTTTTTTCAAGGCTCTTCCTCTTTCGCGTTATTTCATCTTGTTCAATATTCTTCAAAAGCTTTTCCGGTTCCACGGGAGATTCAATCTGTGGGTACTGCGTGTAAGCATTAGGAGTGACCTGAGCGGCATCCAGCTGGAACTGAGGAGCTTGAAAAATAAAATTGGCCGGTTCAAAATTTTGCCGTGTCGGTGTAGGTTGTGCCATACCAGTAGCTGGCGGAGCCGTAAACACCGTCGACTGTAATCCGGAGGGTGGTGCCTGGGGGAGAAACTCAGAAGGCGTTCCAGAATAGTTTGAGACCATGGTCGGGAACCCGAATGGAACAAATGGGTTTGGCTTTGAAATGGGCACGTTGGTAGCCCCTCCAGTTCTGGGAATTAGCTCAGGAAAACCAGGGATGGAGCTAGGTGGCTCTCTCCCGTTGGACCAAGCGTCCCACATCTCGAGCATACAACATCTCAGCTTTCTGTTTTCTTCGGCTACCGCCGATTCTTCTTGGAGGATAACTGAAGTGGGGCCATCCGTTGGCTCAATAATGGACGGGTAACTTTCTGACGTCATTGCTACACTTCCTTTAGATCTGGTGAAATACGGATGTGTCGCCAGAATACCACCGCAAACCAACCACCACTAAGAACAGTAACCTTTTTGAAGAAGACATCAAATTGGGTGAGTGGGAGATATTAACGCATAGGAATCACACGTTGGGATGCGATGCACCTAAGCAGTTATCGTTTTTCTAAAAATGTTTGCAACGGCTGTGTGTTTTATACCGGCTTTAATATTATCTCTCTACTTTTATTCTTTTTAGGATTATGATCGAATCCTATGTGGATTGCCTACGTATCATGACGCCGCATGAATCAGATCATCACGTAGTTCACGGAATAAATAAATAAAAGGCGATTTCATTTCACTATTAAAGATAATTCTTTTTCATTACAAGTGACTTTTGGGAATACTAAATAAACATGAAAGAAAAATACAGACTAGACTTCAAACAAGATAACTTAACACTTTTAGAAAGAAATAAAAATACATACTCAACAACTAAACATCAATAGTAAAGAAGAGCCTCGGGTTGTCTTCTCGGTGTTGGTGGTGCATTGGCAGGCCTCTGTGCAATATCCTCCCGAAGTCGATCCAACTCGTCCATTAACTGATGGACGAAAGTCATCATGGTGGAAAAGAACATGGAAGTGTTCATACCCTCGCACTCGTGGCATTTTTGCACCACGTAGTCAGCTATTTCTGTAATTATGTACCGTATGATCCCCTTCTCCCGAAGTAAACGCCCTACTTGATGTGACCGGGCTTCTAACACTTGGGTATTTGCGTCATTCTGCTTTTGCAACTCTTGCACCGTTCCTTTTAACTGGCCAATCTCTGTACACCAGTGCTCCCTTTCTGCTCTGAAATCTTTGGTCTGTTGGACCATCTCGTTGCCCATAGCAAACAACTTTTCTTTCAAGATGGTCATTTCTTTACCATATTTTTGCCTTAATTGACGAGCCTGTTCTTCTGTTCCTTTTGCTAGCTCCCTTTGGGCTTCTAACATGTATTTTTCAGCTTTTCTCAAATCGAAGGTATATTCGTGAACCTTTAGTCTCAGATTGTTAATGATCTTTTCGTCCCTTTCACTTCTTACAGGCGTCTCCAGGGCTATTTTCAGATTCCAGACCTGGGCCCGAAGTTCCTCATTCTCTCAGGTCATTTGTCATTTTTCACCCTTGACTACCTCTGCCTGTAACTGATTATCAAACTCCATGTCTCTTAACTTCTCTTTCAAAGCACGGATAGTGGCTTGATATTCTCTTTCCTTTTCGCCCTAATCTAGTCTTTCTTGTACCTTATCATCAAAAGCTTGCACATGAGGCCTTTTAGAGGGACTTTCTGGCTCGGGTTCTGGTTCTTCAACAATGCAATCCCTTTTCTGAAACCATGCCGCATATCCGGGGTCTGCTTCCCCTCTAGCAAGATCGGGAACCTGAGTATCCTCTTTCAAGTATCGACACCCATTCCAATTTTGTTGAATTAAGGCCTCAGGTAAGGGAGCCTCGGGGTGTAGCTCAATAACTTGGATGCTCAAATCCTCTTCTTCGGGTATCACTTGATAACGGCCCAATTGTCTTAGAACCCGTTGGGGTGCATATGGTTGGATACTCTTGAGACCCATCAGCAGTAGATGATTCCTGGCAATGGACATAAGTATGACTTCCCTGAGTGGGAGCCATCCCAAAGTCCATTCTATTTGGCTAGCTCATAAAGACCTTAAATGATCGATCCAGGCCTCGACTCCTTCTGGAACGGGGTAATCTTTCACTCTCTCCTCATAACCCTGGATGAAGTTGGCTTTCTCAGTACCATAGCTCATGAATTTTGGATGGTGACGAAGATGTTCAATCAACCACATCTGGAGAATGATATTGCAACCTTCAAAAAATGTTTTCCCCGACTTGCATTCAGTCAAAGCCCGAAAAATATCAGACAATATGAGAGGAACCAGAGTATGGTCTTTCTTTTCTGTCAAGACCTGGGCGATTTTGGCCACCCGAACATCAATAGTCCCTTGGGCATTAGGAAAGACCATAACACCCAGAAACGCTATGATGAAGGCAAACCGACGATGGATTCTCCAAGTATCCTTATCTTCCTTGTTGGTCAAGCCCTTTTCATGTCTTTCAAACCCATCTGAGAAACCATATCTGGAATATAGGAAATAGAATGAACAACATCCATTGAATGCTCGGTCTTTTCTGAGTTGTCGTCTAACATGAAGGACCTCGAAGAAACGGCGCACTAAGATAGGTCTTGGAAAGATGATTTGTTCATTCCTTAAATCCCGACCAAAACCTGCATATCCGGCGACCTCTTCTAAGGTTGGAGTGAGTTCAAAATCTAAAGCGGAACACATTGTGGACCGGGTCCCAAAAGGTTACCAAGGCTTGGACCAAGTCGTTTCTGGGCTTGACCCCCATAAGATCAATAAGAGATCCCAACTATTCGCGGACCCATTCTTTGCCCTCTTTATCTAGATCATGCCACCACATTTGGAGTTGTAGTGGAGCCCGTTCTACGGTGTTCAGCTGTGGAGTTTGGACAATGTTCATTTTTACACCTGTGAGCAAACAGGGTTAGGATTACCTCTAATTTTGACACAAAAGACTCATTTTTTAAATTTTAAAAGACAGACTCTCCTAAAATGGCTTATTCATGCAATACTGACCAAAGTGGCCATTTTTGCAAAGAATGGCCCCTTCACACTTTGAGTAAAGTTTTGAGGCCAAAACAAGGTGCTTTTAACAAAAGTGACAGACAAATTCGTTCTTTAACGAAAAATAGCCCTTCGACAATATAAAATGTTCTAAGGCTATTTTGGCAAGAACGGTGCAAGATTTTAACCGAGGCTTGGTCGGTTTTATTTGGACTGACAAACATTTTATTTTTTGAAAAGTGAGGTCGGCACCGATGAGGCTTGCCTACGTATCTCATATCCGATGAGAATCAGACCCACGTAGTTCGGTCAGTTTTGACATAACTAAAAGAAAAATGATTTGACTTATTTTTGGAAATTTTCTTCTCGTTTATGACCATTTTGGAAATTCCTTTTCTCTTTATTTTCAATTATCCTGAAATCCTTCCTTTTCCTGAAAATTTGACACAGTTCCGAGGTATTTTTCAAATATCAGGCTTTGATAAACTCCTATCCTACCTCACTCTTGGTTTTTCTGTTATTTTTCTTTCTTTCTTTAGCCGGTCAACAAACAAACCGAGACAAATAATGCACGTATAGCAAGTAGGATGCATCAGGATGGTCTTTTTGTTTCGGGTACACCTGTCCTAGACGGACCCAACCCCTGTGTCGAGTCCCCTAAGTCAAAATGCACATGATGCAAATAAACATTCCTACTAGGGATCCGGCATGAGGTTTTGTCATTCTAGGGTTTAAACCTGGGGTTTTGTTCTAGACCTTGGCTACCCGAGCGGACAACTCGAGTCGGGGTGGGAGCGACGTACCGGTAGCACAAAACACTATCCGCCCTAGTGGGTAGTCCATCCCCGTATTTCTTACTTGGCATGACCTCTAACAGAAAGGCAGGCCACGCGAACGTGTGCACCAAATTTTAGAAGACTCGGAGGGGAGGCGTAAGGAGACCGTTTATCATACAGTTCAAGTAAATATCAAAGCGATAAATAAATAACATTTAGCACATTTGATCGCACAAAATACAGTAACATCACAATTAATAAAGCCAAGTAAAATCAAATTACAAGCTCGAATTCTTGAACCCTGAACCAGAGATTCTGGGTTCGACTCCCCAGCAGAGTCGCCAGAGCTGTCACACCTCCTTTTTCACCCCGTAAGGGTAATGAGGGAGTTTTTCCACTTTAAGTGACATTATTCGATTTTTGAGATTTTTTTTATATTCAGAGTCGCCACCCGGATTTTTTACGGTGTTCCAGGACATCATTTATTTATTAAAAATCCCAAAATCGAGGAATTATGAATCTGTTTAAATTGTCTGCGAACCAGAAATCCGGGTAAGAAATTCTGTTAACTGGGGAGAAGGTGTTAGGCATTCCCGATTTCCGTGGTTTGAGCACGATCGCTTAATGATTAATCTTGGCCTAAATTGTTTAATGACTGCTTTTATACCTATGTGCATTTTTATATATTTTTTATCGCTTTTATTATTCATTTGTATTTAAAGAGTTCTTTGGAGACGGGTCACGTATGCGTAAACCCGTAGAGTTTAAAATGTATCAAAATTCATGTCACACGGACGTGTACACAGTTATCGACACTGAACTCGCTTAATAGAACAAATAAGGTGCGCAAGCGCATATTTTTGTTTTGTTGTCAAAAGAAAACCGAAGTCACGTTACGTGAGCGTGTACGCAATTCCGATAGTTTCAAGAAATTCGTTCCTAAAAGTGTCTCTACGAGTGTTCATTTTAGTTTTTATTTGTGTTACGTAAACGTATATACAATTTGAAAAAAATATACATTTTTAGTTGTTTTCGTTCAAAGTTACGTAAAACGTATACTTTGAGGATTAATTTATTGCCTAAGGTAATTTCTAACTAAAAAGGCTTTCGGGATTTGTTGTCTAAAGTCTATTCCTAAATAGTGTCATGAAACATGGGCTATGGCCTAGTCTAGCCCAATTTGATCACTTTAGGTCTCCTAGTTTTTGGCTAATTGTTCGAAAAATAAGGTGGTATAAATCAATACATGCCAACAATAGAAATTCGAAGAAAATATTCAACTTCACAGATTCGGGAACTACGTGTTTAAAAGCATTAAACATCCCCAACTATTATAGAACATGGAGTATATGGATTCATTCATTTCTGGTAGTTTAAACATAATGCCGCATGATTCTTAATAAAATTTACAGATCTATGAATTCTGAAGTCCCAAAAATATTCTTGAACAGTAAATCATATTCTTCCATATAAGCCATTTTTAATAATTTCCAACAAGTATAAAAGGAAACTGATTCCGAACACACAGTCGCGATTTGGAATGAACGACTATTTTTCTGGACCTGGATATTTCTCACGTCTAAGGACTTATCAAAACCATTGGCTGCAATTTTAACTCATTTTCAGAATATTAAACTACCTAAATTGCATATTTAAGTCAATATTGCAAAAATCTGAAACTAAATTGTACATAGTCATTTGAAATTGCAAATAAAATATCCATTCTTACATTACAAGAGTTTCTAGAAGTAATTACATTTGTTGTCTACCAAGTAATTACAAATTCAAATGAAAAGAAAAGGAAATCATGTCGTTAAGCTATAGCTTCCTCAAACTCGAACCCCTGGGAATATCTACGCCTCTGCTTGGAATTGCCTATCAAGAAGAGACTCAAGGAAAAGAACCTGTTAGCATCTCATGGAATGAATCTGTCCATAGAGGGGATCAGATTCCATTCCGACTGTGCGAATTAACCAGAGACTGCCACTTAATGCTTTATTCGAGAGAATATCCTCAAGTTTGCATACACTTGACTACTTTTAGGCATTACTTAAGGAATGAATCTGACCACTTATGGGTGCAAATTCCTACCTTAATACCTTCTTGAAATGATAATCTAACAACTACATAACTATTTATGCATTATCATGAGGTGAATCTGACCATTAGAAGGTCAGATTCATTTACCTCAAATGCAGATTATTCAGATAGAAAATGAGGCAAATTCAGATCAAACATTGAACTCCTTTTCATGGTTACTGACAATACAAGAATCAAGTGTTCATAGTCTAACATCAATAAGAATTAAACAGCACAGAACAGATACCACCGAATCAGTTTAACATTTAGGTTTTTATGTGAATAAGAATAAAGGAACTTCAACTACAAGTACAGATTTGCACAGTAATAAAAAAAAGATTAGATCTGAAAATTCATTAGAAATAGCTGTTACATACCTTTTTGAAGAGAAAAATAACGAGAATCTGACAAAATAAAGGTCAGATTAAGAAGAAGGCAGCAAGAAGAAGAGAATTCAACAGCAACAGCAAACCCTAGGAACCCAAAGCAGTTTATTGAGGAATTTTCTTTGAAAAGAGATCAGATTTTTTCTTTTCTTTTGTTTCCAAAAAAAAAACATTTCAGATTGTAGAGAGAGTTTTACAGATTTCAGCCTCTTTTCAGCTCTGTCCAGCCCCCTTTTTTTTTCCAGAGAATAAAACAGTATTTATAGGATTTTTAGGGCAACATCTATTATGAATATACCTTATCTTTTAGCTGAAATAGTACAGTTTCTTAAGCAGCCCTGGTACAGCTGTCACCTTATCCTTATTTTTCAGCATCTTTTTGTACCATCTAGGACAGTTGTACCTTTTCTAGAAGGTTCCTTTAATTACAACCCTATTTCCCTTTAAGAAATTACTATTTTACCTAAAGATATTCTGATTTTTTTTTGCTTTTTTCAGATTCATTTTCTTATTTTTATCCTAATTCTAGAAGCTTCTTGGGTTGTTACACCCAAGATTCCTCACTTTGAATTCCTAAACTAACCTTTAATACTTTTGGAATTACTTTTTTAGTATTTAAGATTAAAGGCTAGGTTATTTATCAAGTGTTAACCAATTTTATCCTATTTGAGTGATTAATTCAGTAGTTAACCATTGATGAAGTTGAACTTAGACTAACTCCTAGCTTAATATGTGATTAACTATGTGTCTAATTTAAGCATTAAGTTAGGTTAATTATTAAGTATTAACTAATTTTAGTTTGATTTAGTCGAGTAGATTAACTCTTAGTGAAGTTGAAGACCCAATCTTCTTTAAGAGATGAGGTTAATTAGCTTAGGTTAGTTATCTTAATTCCCCAAACTTTGATTAACTAATTTGTTTTTTGGTTAATTAGAACCTAATTAACTATTAAAACTAGGATTTAGGTTTAATTGAGCATCTCTTCTCAAAAGTTATCTTTTAAATCTGATTAACCTTGAATTGAAGATTAAATTAACTTAACTCATGATCATTTACTGGTTCAACATGGGCTATTTTCCTAATTAATAGGAAATTAGTCGACTAACCTAGTTATTAACATAATAAGGTAAAAACATGAAGTAACCAGTCAATAAAGAAGACCATGCCTAGAGAAAGTTAGTAAATCCTAATCACTACATGAACACAAGCAGTAGTAATATGAATAAACAATCTAACCTAACGAGGTAAGGAACAATGTATACAATGATGAATCGAATGATGTCGATAATCATGATTGTCAAGAAACTAACTAGCACATGATTAACATGAAACACATTCTGATTTTACACTTAACTAGGGAGAAGAAACATGAATCGGCATAGGCAAACAACGGAGAAGAATTCAAACAAAATTACAAAAGAAGTCAAACTAATAACTCTATTAATCACCTAAATCATGTTGTCATATTCAGGGAATTTTCAGAGAAACAAGAAAATTAGGTTCTAAACGGGTTTGGCTAATCTAAGCATACACCAACAGAAACAAAACGAAAACATGAACCAATGAAAGGGCAAGAGCCTAATCTTAACAGTAATAAATAATTATAGGCAGAGATAGAAGAAGAAACAGAAAGAAAGAAAGAAAGAAGAAAAAGGAGTTACAAAACTGAAATTACCTAAAAGAAACGATTAACATGCAATTTTGGTTTTTAATAATATGTCAAGAATAGTAAGGAAAGAGGAAGAATACCCGTTGAAGGAAACTTGGTCGGAGAAATCGAGGGTCCCCGGACCTCGGCCAGATTCCGGTAGGGTTTCAAAATGACTCAAACCCTCATGAATCGATTGCTCTAGTCAAGAGCAATTGACCCATGAAGGTCCGAGCCATTGATTGTCTTTGAATCGCCCGGTGGGGGAAGTTAGGGTTTCTGGATTCCTAGATCTAAGATTGGGGGATTTTGGGTGGTCTTAGGAAAATCCATGGTGGGACGAGATTGGGGAGATTGTGGGGATCGTCTGGCTAAATTTTGGGCCAGTTTGGAGAAGCTCCGCCGCCGGAGGACGGCGGAGAGATGGTGGGGTTACGGTGGTGGACGGCAGGGACGATGGAGGGAGAGAGACGGACGAGGGGGGTCTCTAAGGTGGGTGTAATACTTTGCAAATGAGGGGGGGGGTTGGTTAGGACATATATATATATATTTACTGAGGATCAGTTCTCAGCCGTTGGATCTAGGGAGATCAACGACTGAGATCTTTGGAGTTATTAAAATGGGGTCGTTTTGGAGGGGCTGGGGTCTGGCCAGGTTGTGGGGTTTGGGCTGGGTCATTTTGTATGTAGAGAAGGGATTGGGCCTGGGTAATTTTGAGCCCAGGTCCGGTTTTGGGTTTAAATTTATCTATTGAAATTTAATTAATCATATCAACACCTAATAAAAAGTGTAATAATTAATTCTAACTTAATTTGTCTAATTAAGGTTAATTGATAAGTTAATTAAGGGTAAATAAATTAATTTAAAACTCCTAAACACTTAAAGGACAAATTTCATAATTTTGTTAAAAAGAAATAATTAAATCAAGAAATTAACATCAACATACTTTATATTAAATAATTATATTTATTTAAATAATAACTAAGATTACGTACTTAACCATGCCATTTTAAATTATTTATGGATTTAAATGACGGATTATGGCTACGCAATATAAACATAAATTCGCAAAGAGCATTTAAAATTCAACAAAAATCCGTAAAACTAATTAATTTAGTGAAATTTTGGTAGGATTATACGATAGGTAAAAATCATGTGCTCACAAGCAGGATCTATATTCCAGAATTTCTCTCCTCTAATTGGTTCTAACTTGTGTGCACAAGTGGAGAGATAAGTCTCCTTTGTGAACCACCAATGAATCTCAGACAAAGGGTTAACTTTTTTGTACAGTAATGCTCTAATAGCATGAGGACATGGGATCCCAGTTAATCCTAGTTAAGCCTACTGACTGTTAAATCTATGCAAGTAGTGATTAATGGGTGGAATGAAGGCGTCGTAGTATTGAATGCTAGACCAGGATGCTGGTAATGATTGGCAATAAATATATGATTGAATGTGTAGAATGAATACATGCAATGACAATAAATGTAATAACAGACGATTACACGTCCAAATACCAAGTGGTGACTGCCAACTATCTTGTTGTCAGCAAAGTAAATGATAGACAATGTGAGTGAGATGTTGTGTTCTTGGATATTGTATATGGAAAAATGCCTTTTAACTTGCGAATCGACGGAAGAGAAAACAAATCTGTATTCTTTCAATAGTCAACAATACAGAATGTTCTCTCTGAGATTAACTGATCCCTTTTTTCTCCCCTTGTTGTTCTATATATAGGGGACATCCTCTAAGGAACCCTAAAAAGTACAAGGGAGGGAATAGTATGTTATAATATTCTCCTTCTTTAATTTAAAACTAGGCTACCATTACTAAGGACTCATGCTCGATCTCGTCTGAATTAGGACTTCTACCCCTAACCGTTGGCTGACCCATGCTTCGACCCCGACCACTCGCATTATGAAATCTGATCCAAATTTTGACCAATACACTAACGAGCAGTTTCCCTTTAATAGACCTTATGCGGAGTGAATCCCCATCTCCACACATACTGAAAAAAATATATTTTTTAAAATACCGATGAAGCTTACTTGGGGCATTGCTCCTAAGTGTCGGTCATGATCCTAAACTGGATCGTGGCAGAAGTGCAACAAAGGTGGCTTCAATGATTTTTGATAGCCTACAACAGTTTTAATACTTGCATTCAAGGCAGATTTTGGTGGTTTTGTTTACTACAATGCAATCTTACACACTTTGTGTAAATTACTATGCAGATTTTCATGAACTATTTATTGCAGTATAATGTTTCACATTTTGTATTAGTATGGCAATATGTAGCAATTGTTCTTGATTTTTACTTTTGAGAGAGAAAAAATTCATAATCTACAAAGAATTTGGATAATTTTAACAATCGCAACTTCAGATTCTCCATACACAAATAGGTTAGATAATTTATTTCTTTATATCTAAAATTTGGTGAGTTAAATTAATCGAACCTGAAGTAATAAGTATCAACAAAATAATCGAGATACATACGTATTAATTTGGGCATCGTTGTTATTAAAAATCAGTTATGTAAAACAAGGCGAGAGGTGGAGCCAGAATTTAAAATCTATGGGTTTGAAATTCTAGCATTTATAAGTAATTAGATTCTAAATTAAGAATTTTTATCATATAAAATGAGTTCTAAGAAAATCTAAATTATTCGGCACTTCAATATGAGATTGCTTCTAGATTTATTAACTATTCTTGGAACTCACATGTATTGTCCAACAAATAGGATAAGATAATTCTAGGGTTAATGGTTTCTTATAAGATTTTTGTAAATTTTGCCCCTCAAATTTTATAAAAATAACTTGCGAGTCTTCTTAAATAGAATTAATTGGAAACATTTCTGAATTGGTCCAATAAAGAAGAGAATATTTTAGTCCTGTAATATAATTATTACTTTCTGACCAACCCTAAAATATTTTTCTTTACCTTGGACTTACAAGTCTTCTTACAATAGAAAATATAAAACTTTCTGCCTGGAATTATAAATCTTTTTCCTTTATTGTTAAAGTTTATAATGTCATAGATAACATTTCTTTATCTTTAGTAGTAGGTGTTTTGGGCATAAAAATTACTTAATTTTGAAAAACAAATAATATTTAGAATTAAATTAAAAAATTGTATTTAAAATTTGAAATTATGTGTGGACATGCATTTCATTTGAAAAATATATTGCAGTATTGTGAATGGAAAAAATTCTGAAAATTTTGAAAAATTGGTGAAAACTAGTTTTTGGTTTTCAAAAACTTTCGAAAATTTCCCAAAAATTGTGAACTTTCATAGACATACATTTTAGATTTTTTTTTGACAAAAAAGGAAAAACATTACGAACAAACGGAGCCTTAATAATTAAGCTCGAGAATGAAAAAATTCTATTAACAAACAACTTCCCTTTAATAGACCTTACGCGGACCCAGATGCCACAGAATCATCATCTTCAGAAGAAGAGGAACAAGAAAAGAGACAATCAAGAAAGCAGCAGCCGAAGCTCACTGTTCATCAAGTTTTTCAAGATAAGGTAAAAACTACAACTTTTTCTAACAAATTGCCATCTGGGGTTCGAAAAAGAAAATCAGGAAAATATTGTGCTGAAATTAGAAACCCATTTAACAAGAAAAGAATTTGGCTGGGTACTTTTATTACTGCTGAAGAGGCTATTCCAGTTTACCAGTCTAAGAAACTTGAGTTTGAGGGGAAAAAGGAGGCTAAAATTGCAAAAATGGCCGTTTTTGAAAAATCTGAAATTTCGACTCAGACTTCAGATTCATCAAATGGGGTTGAAGAAAAAAGCAATAATTCTAGGGTTAGGCAAGAAAATGATGAAGAATTGTTGATGGGGGCAGTGATTCAAATTTCAGGTAACAAAGAAGTTTATATTTCTGTGAAATTGGGAGTTCCAGTTATTGATAATTATGGATTTTTGTTAGGTGAATTTAGCGATTTGGATGATCTTAGTATTTCTGTTTGTGACATAGAAAAATAATCTATGAAAAAACTATTTTACAAAAATAGCCATCTTGTTGTTGTAAGTCAATAATTTATTTCTTAATGAATAAGTGATATATGAGAGTGAGGAAATTCAAATGACTGAAATCTGTTCCTACAATTGAAATTTGAGTCTTGTCTCTTCTTTTGTAAATTATGTTATTATTATGATCTCTTCTTTTTTATTAAATTTGGAAAAGCTAATAGTCAACAAAATGCATATCTATATTAATATATAATATACATAATTTGTTCATATTTTTTTTTATATATTTTACTTGCAGATGTTATTATTTTTGGCTGACCGACCAAATATGTAACATGTCGTTCCTTTTTCAACTTTCATTTTTAGCATATTAAGCAGAAACTTAAAAGAAGAAAGAAATGTCTATGACCTTGGATCATTTTGGACTTCTAATGAAAGTAATTTTACTTAAAACTATAATTAATTCGGTCAAATATGAAGCAGGGTAGAGCTATAGCTGACGAAAAGTGGTCAGTTGAACGTTTTTTGGCGAAACATTATATTATTTATATAAGTGAGATACAATTTTTTTTTATACGTATATATTAAATTTTCAACACCCTTAAATGCTTTTAGCGAAATTCGTGACTTAACGTCTGATATTTGGATTGGTTTGATAGAATAATCGTGGATATTATGTAATTCACTACCTTATATGAAATAGAAGATTCAAAATGACTTACAAGGGGTCCGAAAATCAGGAATTTTTACTAGCATTAATTGGTCGTCTTAATATTACAGTACATAGAGATTCACAACCATCATCATACACGAGAAAATATTCACAGTTATATTAATACAATCTTTTATACTTTTATTGATTATAAAATCGGAATACATATATAGAAAAACATTTAAGGCTCCTAGATGCTGTTTTAACTAATATTATAATGGGGCTGGTCATAAGGGCTAATTAATAATTAAGAAAATGATATTGTATAACCTCTATCAAAATGNCTGATTGAGGCCGTTCAAATGACTGAGCAAATTATAGTAATTAAGTTCTTGTCTTTCACTAATTTATTTTGTTTTTTTTTTTTTTTTATTTCTCCTCCTCAACGTAGATTTTTTTTGGAGGGGGTTTAAGATGATTTTATTATTCAGTTTTGCTTGAATAATTTAAAATAAAGTGCAAATAGAAATACATATAAACTGTAAATACGTACAAGCTATCACTGTCACGATTCAAAAACCATAGATCGTGATGGCGCCGGATACCACTGTCGGGCAAGCCAACCCCTAATTTGTTGAAATACTTTTCCTGCTTAACACTTTCGAAATCATACCCTTTTCTTGCATTTCATAATTTATTTAATAAATTCTTGTAAATTAAATACGGCGGAGAATCAATTTAGTTCAATAAAATAGTCTTAACACATGAGCAACTTCTAAGAATTTTATACAAATACTACAAAAACTTGCCCGAAATACAAATTGGACAAGAAATTTTAAAATAAAAATACAATACATAGAGGAAAACTCTGTCAGCTGCGGAACGCCGCCGGATAATGCAGCACGTCTAAGTCTCCATGTCAATAACATTCCAAAGAGGGCACATGTGCAACAAAATGTACCGAAGTGTAGTATGAGTACGAAATAACGTGTACCCAGTAAGTGTCCCGCCTAACCTCAGAAAGGTAGTGACGAGTGATCGAATTTGACACTTGCTACAAGTCAGTCTAGTTTAATCTAAGTATGAAGCTAAACATGAGTATCATAATCAATTAATCAAATAATCTGAGATTAGAAACATTAATAAATATCAATTTATTCCACATTTTTCACAGAAATTCTCCTTCTTTTAAACTGGCAATTCAAAATATACTCAGGCCAATAAACATGTATAAATCATAGGAAAATACGCAGCATTTTATCATGCGCAACAAATATGCCGAGGGTCTAAGGGCGCGGACCAACAAAAATAAAACTCTACACTGCCGAAGGGTCGAACAGCCCGAACCATAGATGCATCTATTTTCCCCGTTTGCGAATCGATCATGCGACGCGGTCAACATATAATAATAATACGGCTAGCATGCTCGGGAATCATACTTGCGACTCAGGTGCTCATACGTACACGTGTTCACATAAAAAAATACATCTTTTATCCAAGAAAAGAGTTTCTTATAGAAGTGATAAAATTCTCCTTAATTAAACATGAAGATAGTATTTCGAATATTTTCTTGAAATTCGTTTGCCGAGTTTAACAATATTCAATAAATAACCTTGCTAGGAACACAATAATCCACGGAGAAATCTATCCTCTTTCCAAATAATTATGAAGAGCACACTCTAACCCTTTTAGGAAAATAACTTACAAATCTAATGACATTATCAGCCAAATATCATGATAGGATCACAGGTACAACACGTAAGGCATGCTAGTGGGTCCTAGATTATCCGGACATGGCATAACAGTAGCTACACACGGACTCCCGTCACCTCGTACGTATGTAGCGCCCGCAAATAGTAACACATAATTAATTAGTTCACTTATGGGGACAATTCTCCCTCACAAAGTTAGAAAGGAGACTTACCTCGGTCTGAAGTTCCATAACTGGCTTTCAAGTCCTTCCGACGACTCTCATGGATGCACAACGCCCCAAAACTATTCAAATAATGGGAAAACCAATAAAAATTCACTCTAATACTTGTAACAATTCAAATTATATAAGTTTCCAACTCCGCTCGAAAAGTTGACCAAAATGCCCTCGGGCCCACGTGCCCCGATTTCGAAATTTCTCGAAGATAAATTCTACCCACAACTTTACTAACTCAAATATATAATTTGTTCTAATTTTCATGCTCAAATTCATGGTAAAAGTCTAAAATTCCAAGTTCTAGGTCTTTCCCAAAAATCCCAAATTTATACAAAATTTTCATGTCTAAAAATCTATGTAAGATTTAACTCAAAAATAGGAAGAAATAACTTACCTAGTGTTGCTTGGTGAAAATCTCTCCTTGATCTCTCCAAAATTTTCCAAGCCAAATGAAAGAAATGAGCCAAAATCGTGTTTAAAACAATCTGCCCAGGCTTCGTCGGGTTGTACCTTGCACTGTGCAGGTTGTACATCATATTACAATTTTCCCCTTCTGTACACCTTTTGTTAAAACGCCCATAACTCCTTGTAGAAATATCCAATGACAAACGATTTGAAGATATAGAAACTACACTCGAAGATATTTCATTTGATAGGTTGTAAACCATATAACTCTTTATATATTCGGAGATATGAGCTTCTAAAGTCGGCTCTGTGCATCTGAAAATTCTATCGAAACTGCTCCACCAGCCACCTTCAACCTATTATAACTTTCTGATTAAATGTCCAAATAATAAATGGTTTAACTTTCAGGAAACTAGAATGCAAGAGCTACAACTTTTATGTTTTGCAAATTTTCAAATTCCTTATAGATTCCGAGATATATGCTTCCAAATTCAGCTCTTCGATGCCACCAACTGCTGTCCAAAACAGATTTTTGCAGCAGATTTCCAACGGTTCTTTTTGTCCGAATCCATTCCGTTAACCTTCCGAAATCCACCCGAGGTCCTCGGGACCTTAACCAATTATACTAACATGTCTCAAAATATGATACGAACTCGCTCGAGGCCTCAAATCACATCAAACAACGTCGAAATCATGAATCACACTCTAGTTCAAGCTTTATGAACTTTGAAATTTTCAGATGCCGAAACCTATTCAAATCATGTCCGATTGACCTCAAATTTTGCACACGATTCATATTTGACATTACGGACCTGCTCCAACTTTAGGAATCGCATTCCGACCCCGATATCAAAATTTCCACTTCCGGTCGGATTCTTCAATAACCTTCAATTTTTCTAACTTTAGCCAAATGACCTTAAATTGACTTCCGGATATCCGAATTCACTTTCGATCGCACTTCCAACTCCAGAATCACCATACGAAACTATTCCCAGACTCGGAATCCCAAACGGACATCTATAACACTGAGATGCCTTACAGTCCAAATTTATGAAATCCTTCCAAAATGCTATCTTCCGTAATATACGCCGAAACACTCACGGTTCATCCAAAATCCGATCCGGACATACGCCCAAGTCCGAAATCATCATACGAACCTGTTGGGATCTTCTTATCTCGATTCCGAGGTCGTTTACTCAAAATTCCAATCTTACTCAATTTCTTCAACTTAAGGCTCCCGAAATAAGAATTTTCCTTTCAATTCTACTCCAAACTTTCCGAATTTCAACTCCGACCATACGCACAAGTCTTAATACCTGGAATGAAGCTGTTCATGACTTCCAACCGCTGAACGACGTGTTAGAGCCCAAAACGACTGGTCGAGTCGTTACAATCACAATTTTATTTTGCACCTCAAAAATCTAAACGAATTAACTATAAACAAAAGGGCATATTAATTTTATTGAATACGTTTATGGCCTCGTAAAAATATTAGCTTTTGACCTTTACTCTTCTTAAGCCGCCCCTGAATTAAACTTTCATAGGATCACATGAACCTGATTTATATATATATATATATATATATATATATATANNNNAAGACTATATATATATATATATATATATATATATATATATATATATATATTGTTTTACCAAAACGTGATTAATCTTTTTTAGGAGATTTAATGAGTGAAATAGAAGGTTAATCCTAGTTAAGCTTAATGACTGTCAGATCTATGAATGAGATGGTAAGCAGAATGAATCCAAGTGCTGCAATATTAAATGCTCGACAAAGATGCTGAAGATGATCGATAGTAAATACGGGAGTGAACATGCAGATTAAATGCATGCAATGACAATAAATATAATATTAAAGTACAACTCGCCTAAAATACCAAGAGTTAAGAGTCAACTAGCTCTTTGTCAGCAATGCATATAACACGTAAGGTGGAATTATAGGTTCTTGAATCTTGTATATGAAAAGGTGTCTCTTAGCTTGAGAACCAATAGAAAAGACAAGAAGTGTATATTTTTCAATAGTCAATGTTACAAAGTGTTCTTTCAAAGAGTTTAAGATGCATTTTTTCTCTCCTTATTTTCCTATATATACAGGGAACATTTCTTAGAAATCCTAAAAAGTACAAGGGAGGAAAGATTCTGATAGAATATTCCTTTTTTCTAATCTAGAACTATCCTACCGTTATTATGAATTTCTTCTGCTCGACCCAACGTCGATCTCGTTCAAGATGGACCCTTCGTCTCCAAATATTGGCCGACCTGAACTTTGACCTCGACCAACGACGTCATTAAGTTTGGTCCGAATTTCGACCACTATTGTTAGTCCCTCCGCTTATCAAGGTCGTGGACCCCTCGTCCTTGGTGAGCGGATTACTCCATGTCCATTATGAAAGAAATTTGGTCGATTAATAACCGGCAAGGCCGTGATTGGCGCAAGTGACGTCAGATGCTGTCACTGTCACGCACGTCATCATTACGCGTCTTCCCCATGCAGTGTCTGCACTGTTGATACTTCGATTCTCGTGATGCAGATAGCTTTTGGCCTCGATTTTGATGCCATCCAACCCTATAAATAAGGGAAGGGTTTTTCATTTGGAATTTTCACTGTCTCTTGCTTCTCATATACTCATTCATGTTTGTGCTTCTCCCTTCTGTTTCTTGTAACCTTTTTCTCCCAGTTTTTTTCCAATCCCTTCATTGATCATTAACCTTATCTTTCATACCGTTGTTCGATTCATTATAATCATCATGTCGACTTCTCCTCACAGTCACGACAATGTTTCTGACGCCGCTTCTTTGTCAGTGGCTATTCTTTTTACTGATGAAGGATCTCATAAACTCATGTGTATATCCTAAACATTGAAACAGTTTCTTGTTTATTTTTGTTCCATTCGGTACTCGCATTAGAGCCCGACTATATCGAAATTCGAGGCGTAGGGCCTCATTTGGGGGGAAGTCCTCCCGACCATTGATCTAAAGGAAGAGCAATTTCATTCACTGCACTACACTAATTGCATGTTGAAATGTTATGGATCAATTTTAGTTTTACGTTGGGATGACATTTTGATGGTTTTATTCAACATATAGTGGGGAAAATAAAAGAATTAATGGATTTAGGATGACAAATTTCTGAATCATAAAATAGCAAGTTTGATTTTTTTCTATTTCATATTTTGAACGAAATTTATTGTTTCTTGCCCAAAGACAGAGGAGAGTGAAATTTCGTGTGTATGAATGAAATCGAGAGATCTACTCAGGAACGCCCGTTGAACACTTTTCAAATATCCTCTTTGAATATTCTCATTTATGCATCCGGCACGTGCGAGATAAGATTTAAGCATTATGCACTGAAAAATAGTTGCAGTCAGTGGCGGAGTCAGGATCTCCGTGAAGGGGGCTCAAAAAGAAAAAAAGTTAAAAAATATTGTAACTAGTGGGAATTGATCTTCCACAAGTTTTGAACCCCCTTGACCACCAAGCTATACTTTTGGGATGTGTTAAGGGGATTCAAAACTTAATATATACAAGTGAAAAATAAATTTTTCCTTACAAATATAGTGTGATTTTTCGGCGAACAGAACCCCCTTCCGCCCCCCCTAAATCCGCCCTTAGCTGCAGTAATTCTTTGGAAAAGTCCGGTTCTATTAGTAAATATTTGTTTCTTTATTATTTTTGGTTTTACCGATAATATTATCAAGTTATCAATTGATATTTACTAATTATTTAATACACGAGTTACTGGTTTACGGGTAAATTACTTATACTCGTGAGATATATCAGAGGCAAATTCAGGATTTAAACCTTATCGGTTCAGCCTTTAAGATTTTTAGCATTGAGCGCATTATATTTTTAAAGCTATGGGTCCAAATCTACTATTTGTTGCAATTTTAGTAGATTTTACACATAAATTTATACGACGTATTAAAAAACTTATGCGTTCAATTGAATCCGTCACCTATACGGTACATACGCCCCTGTAGACGACACGTTAACGTTAGAGTCAATTGGTGTCACTTAATACTGGACTAAATATGGTAATCTACCAAATTAGGGAGGTTTAATATTCAACATCGAATGACATAGTATTAAAATAGCATATTTATAAAAGGGATCTAACGCTGTAATTTCTCAATAAATACTTAAACGCAGAAAATCTACTCCCAATAAGGTGCCATTTAATACTGGCCTAAATTTGGTAGTTCTACCAAATAGGAGCTAAGTATTCAGCATAAATAAAAGAAATTATAATAGAGAAACTAATAAATACTTACGCGGCGAATCTTAATCAAAATAAGGTCCGTGTTATGAAACAATAAAATAACAAAACAATATTGTAGAGAAAGATAGAGGAAATTTTTATTGAATTTTGGGGTAATTTACAATGGGATAAGACCCTTTATTTATAGAGGAAAATGACTTAGTCACAAAGTAAAACTCTCTGACAGATAGACATTCACTCTAAACAGAATTCTATTTATAACGGTCCGTTTTTTTTTTCAATTTCAGCATCTCCTATTCCTTTTCGCTATAGGATTTGGTTTTGTCAAATTATTTTCAAATATGGAAATTTCCAAATATGGAAATTGCCTTAATTGTTGTCCAAATACTATAATATATCCCCAAGAATCACAATCTATTCTATACGTAAGACTCTTGGTACATTTTTCTTATTGAAATTACCTTTTCTCTTTTCAACCTTTTGATAATGAAATCACAAAAAAGAACACTAAAGAAGTCATTGTTCCCTGGGGTTAGAAGTAGAAAAAATAGGAAATTTTGTGCTGAAATTTAAAACCTTAACAATAAAATAATTTGGTTGGGTACTTTTATTACTGCTGAAGAAGCTTATGATGTTTACAAGTCTGAGAAGCTTGATTTTGACGAAAAAGTGATGGCTAAAAATGCAAAGAAGGCTATTCCTGCAAAATCTGAACAAGAATTATATTCTTCTAGCAATAAATCATTAGTTGTTGATTCTCAGACCTCAGGTTCGTCAAATTCAGGGGAAGAACAAGAAATTGGAATTAATATTGAAGAAGAATTGTTGATGGGGCAGTGGAAACAAATTTCAGATAATAAAGTTTTTCATTGGAATTAGGGGTTCCAATTATTGATATTATGGATTTTTGTTAGGTGAATTTAGCAAATTGGATGATCTTAGATTCTGTGTATGACATTATAAAAGTTGATTTTTCAGATATAAATAGCAAAATTTGTAAGCTTCATTAGTAGAATATTTTTTTTTACCTTGATTTTGGAAACTTGTACAGCCAAACATCTTTATAACAATCATTTTGTTTCAGATTTTTGATTGTAATAGCGAAATTATGTTATAGAAAATATATATTATATTATAGTATGAATCTTGATTGAATAAAAAAACTTAATTTTTATAGTAAATGACTATTATGTAACGATAACGTTATATAGAGTTATGATTGTATTAACTTTCGGTCTTTATATATTATATAATAAATATGGCTATAGCAATTGTATTAGTGTTGTTGCTTACGTCAGTGCAATTTATCTTCTCCATGTTAACTAGGTATTTAATCGGAATTTGAGTTCAATGTGAAGAATTAATTGAATAGATACCGCTGATTATGTTATCAACAAACATACACTATTAGAAATCCAGGTAAAATTGTTAAAAAAATCGATCAAAGTTGGTCGTTAATGGCTAATACCGTCCAAAAATAACCATTTACGAGTGGATGGTATTTTGAAGGTCGGAAGGGCATACCGACAAACTTTGGTTGGTCAATTAAATTCAAAAACAAATTGCCGAAAAAACTGACCAAAGTTGGTCGATTTTTAATTATGTAATTAAAAATGCATCATCTGGAAATCAAATCGAGGTTTGTACTGTGGCAGGATACTATATTAAATTCAAAAAAGAAAATTACCGAGCGAATTCGGTCCTTTTTTCTCAAAATGACCGTGCGAATCAGTCGGTTTTTTTAAAATTAATTTTAAATGAAAAATCGACCAAAGTTGGTCGGTTTCTTGAAAAATAAAATTTGTCGGATTCAAAAATTGTTTACTGCATTTTTGCGCCAAAGAAAACCGACCAACATTGGTCGGTTTTGTAAAAAAAAAATTAAAAATTGAAATTGGAAAACCGACTAATCAAAATCGATCGATCGACCGTGATCAGTTTTTTTCGAATTTTTAGTAGTGATACAAATTAATGCAAACGTCGCCATCCTTTATAAAATATCGTGTAAGTTAATTTGTATACCATACACATATAAATTAGTGGATACGTTTTTCATGGGTTACTAAAAGTCCTCGCCTTGGAAACGCTTTGTTGAACAATACACAAAAATTATGTTAAAAAGTAAATTTTGATGAAATTATTTTGAACTAATTATGTCTTTATTATTTTTTCTATTTGCTTAATTAGTAAATAATGCTTAGAAAATAAAAACAAAAATTGACACGATCAGTTTACGCCATTCTTAACCTTCCTCCACTAACTTTGTTTTCTTGATTTTCTTTACACACATTATTACACTTTCACATTATTTTAAAATACCCAAAATTCCATTTGTTCCATTTTTCTAGAAGCCAATTTTCTGGACATTCACTTAGGTAGAAGAAAATTCAATTGAGATTCCACATAAAATATACCCTGTTTCTACATAGATAAGATGAGAATTTATAAAAATTTAAGATTCACAAATTAATCTTTATTTGAAAAAGCCATACTAAGAATAATTAAATTTAAATTGTTTTGCTTATTTTTTTGCTATCGGGTGCATGCTAAGGATAATTATTTATTCTTTCCTTTGTTTGGCGAATAGAAGTTGCTGCTCTATTAAACTTAGTTTGCGCATTATAGGTATGTACGTTGTCTTTTTAATTATTTGTTCTTCGCTTTGTTATAATAAATTGATGCTTTATTATTGGATATGCTAAGCTTTGCGAGAAGTAGTGTTAGTCTTGTATTATTGCTTCGGTTTTTTGATGGATTTGTTTGTTGTTGTTGTTTTTTTCTTTTATCTTTCATGAGCCGAGTGTCTATCGAAACAACTTTTCTTCCTTCCTATAGGTAGGGGTAAGGTGGCGTACATATTACCCTCTCCAGACTCTACTTGTAGTATTTCACTGCTTTTTTTGTTGTTACTGCTATTTTTGTTGTTGTTGTTGTTGTAAGCTTTGCAAAATCTGGCTAATATTTACTAGTATTAGATTTGTTTATATGCCAACTTCTCGATTGCCTGCCTAGTTCCATGGAAATTGTATATGCATATTGTACATGATATGGCCCGATCCTTGGGTATGAAATCGTCAGTTGTGTATGGCTCGAGTCTTGGGTAAAATCGGGAGTAAGTTCTGCCCCGATTTTTCGGTGAGGGAACATAGAAGGGCATTGATGCACGAGATTGTAATCGAGGTTAAAGACCCTTTTGCATCGAGATCCAGGGAGAATGAACGATGAGCTTGTCATTGGATATGGTAAAGTGACGCATGTTGCGACCAAACGCACCCACGCAAGAATACGTGGTCGTCAAGTAATAGGGTGGTGAGTAGAGTATCGTTCCCATGAAGACTTATGATTAACTTTTGACTGATTCAAACTCAAACAACTTATGGATTCAGTAGACTTCTCACAAAATATATAAGTGTCTAATTTACTACCTAAAACTATCAAGCAATGAAATAACTAGAAATCAACCACAACACTTAAGAAATTTCGGATAATAATCAGTAGAAGAGGATATTCCAGGGTCATACGCTAGCTAACAATTATGTTTCGTTCTTCGCTTAAAATTACTAATTGATTTATTTGGATCGTTGATTTAAAGGGTTGATATTACTCACAAGAATTTGTCGAGTTCTTACTCGCCTATTCAAGCTAGCTTAATGCCAGCATGTCTATGAAATTAAGATTAACAAGAATGTATTTACAATTCCTGTATTTCAACCAAGCAAGACAATTAGGTATATGTCTATTCTAATTGCGAATCCATTCCCCGATGCACAGGTTCAAGAACTTACTCCATATTCTATATGCAATCTAGAATTCTCACTTTCTAATTCAACTCTAGATTCGTAGATAGTATTCAATGGTGATCAAGCAATCAAATAATTAAGCGCATGATTCAATAAATTAACTAAAATGATAAATCAAAAAAGCAAATATCTGAATAACAATAGTCATGAAAGAGCCACAACCCTAGAACGTGATGTTTAGCTCCACATAGACATGGTAGCAAAATAATGAATCATATAAAGAAACATAAAAATACTAAGTTTGGTGGAAGAAAAGATGAAACCCGGTCTCCACGGCGGCTCTGTGCTCTCCCTTGACCAAAAGTTCCTTTCAAAAACGTTCTCCCCCCTCCAAAATAGGTTTAGGACCTCTTTTATACGATATTGGACGTGTAGGGCCGAAGAGACTAAGTCCCCGGCGAAATAGGACAAGTCCCGCTTCGTAGCGTCCAGACCAGCGCCTAACGTTGGCCTAGCGCTAAAGTCAGTACGCTTTTGCCTTCAATTTGTACTTCTCTTTGCGCCAGATGCCTTCTTTCATTGTTGCTTATTTCCTTTTTTTTGTCCTTCACTTGGGGGACAAAAACCAAAAAGTGTTCCCCCTTTGTCTCTTTTTTTATTTCTTTTTTTTTCTTCGTATTTTATTTAATTTTGTTTCAAATTTCTTTATCTTCACCTTGATTTATTTTTACACAGTTAAAACATAAAATTAAGCATATATATAGTACAATTTAGCCTTAAAGCACCAAAATATAAGATATTAAATTTACTAAAAATATAGTATTATAGCCAAACATCAACGCACCTCGGACCAAGAATGAGTTCTAAGACCCCGGGAAACACGATAAACAGTTACGCATGACGGGTAGATGGTCGTGATATTCGCAACCAACCGGATACCACGGTGAAAAACCTGCTCGGTGTCGATTAGGGGTCAGTAATTACTGGGAAGGAAAGATTTTTACCTTTTTAGACTTATACTAGGGATAAAACTCTTCTACTAAATAAAGGGGAAGTTTTTCTTTTGTAAGACACATTGTAACACAGGAGTCAAAGTAATACAAGTTTATTTTATGCCTTTTAGCTATTGTTAAAGTTTTGCACATTTGTTCTGTTCTTCATTCACGGTCATGCTAGAACTGAGGGTCAGATCGAGGACGAGGTCATTTATCAGTCTAAATTTAGGCTTGATCATAGTATTGCAACTCGTTTGAACGTTTAGTTCACTTCTAACTCATTTATTTGATATTCTAAATTATGCGTGCTAGATTAAAACGCATATCCTTAAAATCATATACAATTTTAATTGTTTTCCAATTTTGGGGTAAACGTCTATGTTATTCTAATGTGAAAGTTTTCGGCACGAATCCAAAATTAGACAGTCACACTGAAGGTATCAAACATCAGGTAAAAAACAAAAAATAAATATCGTACATAACAATTAACAAGAAAGGATGTTAAACGTATCCATCTAAATCTCATTTCATGCTGATTTGTTTAAATATAGTTATTGTCATGACCCACTTTTCCAACCTTAAGGATCGTGATGGCGCCTAACACCACACTTGCTAGGCAAGCCAATGTTAGAACTTGATTAGCCATTTTCCTTGAATATTTACTTAAACACAATGAAACGATCAAAAATATAACTACATCTAATAAATTCCAATGCATGTCTTCATGAATAAATAATAAGTGAATGAATAAACCGAGTCACGGCCTAAATATATAATTATAAGACTACTCCATGGTCTGGTGTCACAATTCACGAACTACTAAGAATACTACAAATAATAAGCTGAAAGAAATAATGTTTATGTTTTGAGTGAAATAAAACAGTCTCTCTAAGACTAATAGCAGACTCCAGGAATCTTGTATTGGTAAAAATAGGCTGCACACGTGTACTAATTCAAATGACAACACAATCCATGTGGAGCAATAAAAACATGACAACTAATCGTGACTTTATAAAGAGGTACGAGACAAAGAGTAACGGAACAACATACCCACGAGACAATTAGATACAAGAACCTCAATCTAATTGAAGAGATGAAGAGACGCGGTCAGAATGAATCAAGGCAGAATAAAGGGCAGATTCAAAGATCTTCAATCAATGAGACAAACGTTACATAATCTTCACGCAACAGTTACGATTAACCACTGTAACATTATATTAATGACAGTATTAGTCATTAATGCTCAATCATTAAGAAGAGTAGACGTTATATTAAGAAATTCCCTATAAAAGGGAGTAAAATATAACTTGTATGAACACGTTCAAACCACTATTGAAATACATTTACTTTTACGCATTCTTGTTGCTTTCTATTTACGAGTCTGATTATAATTATTAGCATATTTTCTTGGTTAACAAAAGCCCGAGTACTTCTTAAAATAGCTTTGGCAGAGAATCTAATTCTTTGGTTAAACAAATTGGTTCCGTTACCGGAAATCTGATAATCTCTATTTTTTCTCAAACAACTTTTCGCGAATCATGTCGAACGCCAATGATAATGACCAACAGACAACTGGAACTCCAGTTCCATCACCTCAAGGATCCCCACAAGGTTCAAGGGATCAATCCCCAGTGAGATCTACAACTCAAAACAATGATCACACTGGAAATGAACAAATAGAAGAATAAGACCCTGTGAAGCAAATGGTTGGAGAATATGTGAATGAAGCCTTACAAGCTTTCATGAGGGGGCTACCAACTGTATCACTTATGCCTCCTCCAAAAAACACCGCAACAGTGGAAAATCCACAATCCGGATCAAATTCAGGATGTTGAGGCACTCCGAATGAGTCTCTTGAAGCAAGACCAGGTATGCCTAATAATTCAGATTTACAATCTTTATTACTAACCTTGCAGAAACAGGTGAAGGAAAAAAATGATCGAATCGAGCAAATTCCTGGAGTACCACCTGTCATCAAGGGTATTGACATTGATAGATATTCCCAATAACCTTGGAATCCAAGTGCAACACCCTTGCCTATTCCCAAGAAATTCAAAATGTCTGATATTCCAAAGTATGACGGGACAACCGATCCACGTGATCATGTCACTGCTTTAACTACATGAGTAAAAGGCAACAATTTGACTAAGCAATAAATTGAATAAGTGCTGGTCAAGAAGTTTGGAGAGACCCTTACCAAAGGAGCGCTAACATTGTATTCTCTTTTACTCGAAAATTCTATTGACTCTTTTGCTGAGCTTGCAGATTCCCTTATAAAAGCACATTCCAGTGCGCAAAAGGTCGAAAAAAGAATGGAAGACATATTCAAAATAAAATAAGGAGACACGGAGTTGCTCCGTGAGTTTGTATACATGTTTCAACTAGAAAGAATGTTGCTACCAAGAGTTTCTGAAAACTGGGCAACAATGGCATTTGCAAGTAATTTAAATGATAGAAGCTCATAAGATACGAGAATACTCAAAGAAAGCTTGAGAGAGTTCCCAGCCACGACATGAAATGATGTCTATAACAGGTACAACACCAAGTTACGAATAGAAGAAGATACCATTGCACAATCAAAAGCAGAAGACAAGACCAACTCTAGATGCTCCGAACCAGAAAGGAGAATTGTTAAAAACAGGTACGATCTATATATGGGACCTTCCGGACGAGAAACTCATTCCAAATTTGAAAACACGCGGTCAGATTACAGACCATCAAATAGAGATACGAGCTCATCCTCATCAAAATCCAGAAAGGATCGAGATGAACTAAATAGAGGTAATGTAATAATTGGAGACTACAATTTCAATGTAAGTACTTCTGAATTAATTACAGTATTAAGAAATATGGGTGATAAAGTTCGATGGCCCAAAGAAATGAGATCAAATCCAAATAGAAGGAATCCAGATTTTTGGTGCGAATTCCATAACGATCATGGTCACAGAGCGTCAGATTGCAGGTTATTGCAATGTGAGGTAGAACAATTATTAAAATAAGGCTATCTAACAGAACTGCTCAATGAAAAAGGTAAATAAGAAAATATGAAAAACATGCAAGAGCCCCCAAAGCCACCGACTCCGAAGAGAACAGTAAATGTGATACACGGAGAAGATGAGGTGAATGGTGTAATTTTCAAAAGAACAACCAAGTTCACAATAACTCACGGGAAGCGAACTCGTGAAACTTTGGAAGCAAACAATATATCATTCAAAGACGCAGATTCCAATGGATTATTGCTTCCACACAACGGTGCACCGGTAATATCTCTACTTATACATGACACTAACGTGAAAAGAGTGTTGATTGATCCAGGTAGCTCAGTCAATATCATTTTTTAAGAGTTGTGGAAGAGATGTTAATGGGGAATCGTGTAATTCCAAAAGCACGTACCTTGTCTGGGTTCGACAACTCTACAGTCATAATAAAAGGAGAAATCGAGCTTAGTACCTATGCAGAAGGAGTTGTCAAAAATATGAAATTGCAAGTCACTGATACTGATATGGCTTACAACGTAATCATGGGGAGACCGTGGATCCATGATATGGAAGCAGTACCATCTACTCTATATCAGGTAATTAAATTCCCTTCCAAATGGGGAATTCAACAGATTCGAGGTGACCAACAAACCTCAAGAAATATCAATTCAGTAGTACACTCCAACAATAAAGTAGTAGCGGAAGAATCAAAGGACGAGGGAACAACTCGAACAAATACGGAGGAAAATGATAAAGAGAAGGTGAATCAAATCACCATGGAGGTTGTGTCAAAACATACGGACATGGATTCCAGACCTGATGTCATTAATGAACAAGAAGAGGACGAGCATATCAAGACAACTACTGAGGAGCTCGAAGCCGTTCCGCTGTTCGAGCAAGAGCTTGAGAAAAACGTTCATATAGGCACAAGGCTAAGCCCCACCAGAAGAGGTAAGTTAATTGAATATTTAAAAGCTAACGTAGATTGTTTTGCTTGGTCCCATTTAGATATGACAGGTGATGACTCATAAAATAAATGAAGGCCCATCCTTCGTGCCTGTCAAGCAAAAGAAAAGAAAGCAGGGACCATTCAAGAACCAAGTGATCGATGAAGAGGGGGACTTATTGTTACAAAGTCATGCCTTTTGGCCTGAAAAATGTTGGAGCCACGTATCAAAGGCTAGTGACCAAGATGTTCCAGGAACATAAAGGGACAACAATGGAGGTATACATTGATGACATGCTGGTGAAATCAACACAAGCAGAAGAGCATTTCCAGCACCTTTCAATTACTTTCGAAATCCTCCGCAGGTATAACATGAAATTAAATCCAAAAAAATGTGTCTTTGGCATCGAATCAGGTAAATTTTTTGGTTTTCTTGTATCAAATAGAGGCATAAAAGTAAATCCTGCTCAAATTAAAGCTATTGAATAAATACCTGAAATACTGACGAGCAAAAAAGAAGTTCAAAGATTAACAGGTAGGATTGCAACCTTGGGAAGATTCATCTCCAGGTTTTCAGAGAAGAGTTTTAAATTCTTATCATTTCTAAAAAAGCAGAATCAGTTCGAATGGACTGAAGAATGCTAACAGGCTCTCAAAGATCTAAAGACCTATCTATCAAATCCCCCGCCATTCTCTAAACCAAAAGAGGGGGAGAGGTTATATATCTATCTTGCCGTTGCAAAAATTGCTGTAAGTGCAGTATCGGTAAGAGAAGACAAAGGTAAACAATCTCCTATTTATTACGTAAGTAAATCTTTATTAGATGCTGAAACTAGATATCCTCATCTAGAAAAATTAGCCTTGGCTCTAATCATGGCAGCTAGAAAGTTAAGACCGTACTTTCAGTGTCACCCATTTACTGTCGTAACTTCGTATCCACTGAGAAATATTTTGCATAAACAAGAACTATCAGGAAGATTAACTAAATGGGTAATAGAATTAAGAGAACATGACATAATCTATCAGCCTAGGAGCGCAATAAAGTCTCAGATTTTATCTGATTTTGTCGTTGACTTCAATACTAGCATAATTCCTTAAGTGGAAAAAGAGTTGCAAATCTTCAATGGGGCTAATCCAGGAATATGGACCCTATTCACTAACGACTCTTCTAATGTAAAAGGAGTTGGTTTTGGAATTGTTTTAATAACACCTACGGGTGAAAAGATAAGATAGGCTATTAAATGTTATCCCATAAATAACAATGAAGCAGAGTATGAAGCTGTCATTACAGGACTTGAATTAGCATGAGAACTCTCAATCGAGCAGATCGTGATCAAAAGTGACTCTCAACCAGTGGTAAACCAGATGCACGAGACTTATACTTCTAGAGGCTCGAATGCAACAATATCTAGAAAAGGCACGAGACCTAGTAAGACAATTCCAGTCATGGAAGATTATGCAAATACCCAGGGAGGAAAATGCATAAACGAATGCATTGGCTAATCTCGTAGTAGTTACCTAAGTAATGAATAAAGATAATGCTATTGTGATACACTTATTTCATTCAGCAATTGACCAGGATAAAAATGAGGTAACATTTAACAATTAAACCTGGGATTGGAGAAACAAAATTGTAATTTTTTTGTAGAATGGTACCGTGCCTGAAGATAAAAAAGAAGCTCAAGCACTTCGTCGAAAAGCAACACGATACTGCCTCGTTCTTGATAATTTGTACCGCAAAATGTTTGGTGGTCCCCTAGCAAGGTGCCTTGGACCTAATCAAACAAAGTACGTAATGAAAGAAGTACACGAAGGACACTATGGGAACCGCGCAGGAGCAAGGTCCTTAGTCATAACCCTAATTAGAGTAGGGTACTATTAGCCTAAAATGGAAGAAGACGTTGAGAATTTCGTAGCTAAGTGCAACAAATGCCAACGATATGCTAACAATATGCATCGACAAGCAGAATTACTCCACCCAGTTATGTCACCTTGGTCATTCATGAAATGGGAAATGGATATAGTAGGACTTCTTCCCCCAGCTAAAGGAAAGGTACGGTTTTTACTTGTATTAACAGATTATTTCTCAAAATGGGTGGAGGCAGATGCTTTTAAACAGGTGCGAGAAAAAGAAGTGAAAAGCTTTATATGGCGACACATAATATGCCGTTTTGGTGTGCCAAAAGAAATCGTATGTGACAATGGCCCACAATTCATAGGCTCACAAGTCATAGAATTCTTTGAAAGCTGGAAAATCAAACGAATCACTTCATCACCATATCACCCAGTGTCCAATGGGCAAGCCGAGTCAACAAACAAAATCATTGTCAACAATTTGAAGAAACGGTTGGAAAAAGCTAAAGGGAAATTAGCCTGAAGAGCTACCAGCAGTATTATGGGCTTACAGAACTACCGCAAAAACAGCCACGGGAGAAACTCCATTCGCGTTTGTTTATGGTTCAGAAGCTTTAATGCCAGTGGAAATTGGCAAACCAATCACGATATTCACTACAACAACAGAAGAAACAAACAACGACGAGTTGAGAACAAATCTAGATTTACTCTAGCAAAGGAGATAAGCTACATTAATACGTATGGTAGCTCAAAAATAAATTATAGAGCGGTATTACAACAGAAAAGGTCACCTCAGATATTTCAAAATTAGGGACTTCGTCCTTAAAAAGGTCTTCCAGTCAACAAAGGAAGCTGGTGCAGGAAAACTAAATCCAAATTGGAAAGGACCCTACAAAGTCCGTGCCATTGCTGGAAAAAGCGCTTATGAGCTGGAGACTATGGATGGCAGAATTTTACCAACAAGTTAGAATGTTGTTCATTTGAAGAAGAATTACTTCTAAGGAAAAGGAATACCCACGGTCAGGTATCATTACGTTCAATTTCATTTTAGTACAGTTAAAATTATACTAACCATTTTAGATAATAGGCAAAAAGCTAACCCATCACTAGATGATGATATTAGACCTAAAGGTGGCAGGTGGGCCGGGCCAGACCCGGGCCAGCGGGCTAAATGGGTCGGCCCGTAAGGGTCCGGGTTTAGGGGGCTTTAGGCCCGTGGGGGGGCGGGCTTTGCATATGGACCCGTGAGCCGGGGCCCGTTTAGCCCGGGAACGGCAGGCGTGCCTGGGCAGGCCCAGCAGTAAAATTTCAAAAAAAAGAATTTTTAAAAAAAATGGCCAACGGCCAGATTTTTAAAATCTAGCCATTGGAGCCTCAAAATAGCCGTTTGGAAGTTTAAAAAATAGCCAAACGGCCCCCAAACTTTGTTTTAGCCCCAAACTCTTTATAATTATACTTTTTCCCTTTTCTCAACTATAAATACCCCCTCATTCTTTCATTTTTACTCACAATCATCAATCTCTCTCTAATTTTCTTCTACTATTGCTTACTTTATTATTGCAAATTGTGAAGTTGGTGAATTGAAGTATTCAAGTCTTCAAGTCTTCAACATTATACAATTTTCAAGAAGTTATTCGTCAATTCAGTAAACTCGTTCCGGCTCCTAAGTTTTAATATTATAGTTTTGTTTTTTTAATTTGTTTTTCATTATAATTAAAATGGACTTGTCTTTGAAAGGAATGTTTGGTTTGAAGAGTAAGGGAAAGGAAAAATCTAAAGTCGATGAATCTAGTTGCCAAGCTACTACTCCTCCCCCGGCTCCCCAACGTAGATCTGTTACCCGTCCTCCCCCAACTATTATTCTTGATAGTGATAACCCTTTGTTTTCAATTTACCGATAGTCATTTTATACATGATCTTACACCAGGTTCATAATTAAATGATGAATATATGAATGTTCTTTATGGTAATCCAACTATCAATGAAATTGATGAGGAAAATGTTGATTTAGATGATACACCTACCAGTCCTGTTGCTAACCAAACTGATAATAATCCAAATGATGCCCCGGCTAACCCTCCTATAGCAACCCCTACTTTTAATAGACAACGTGCTAGACGGGCCGAAACATCTATTGTTTGGCATTTTTTTACTCAACTAAGAGATCAAAATAAGGCTAAGTGTAAAATTTGTGGGCTATTGATGGCTCAAAAATTTAATGACCACCGTGGGGATATGGGTAGTTTGAGTAGACACATACTGAAACACCCTGATGCTAAGATTAAATTTCAACAAATGAAAAATCAGCAAGAGGGGACAAGTGTAGGTACTCAGGTTAACCCAAGTACCGGGTCAAATCTAGTTCAACCGGGAATTAACACTGTTACCGGTGGCATTTTATATTACGATCCAAATAAAGATCGTGAAGAATTGGAAAAAATGGTTAATGTTATGTGCTTACCATATAGTTTATGAAGTAACCCTCACTTTGTCCATTATATTAGAAGAATTTTTA